>BJCO01002353.1:0-13397 GCA_018326465.1 Flaveria floridana
GGGGGGGGGGGGGGGGGCTGCGGTGGTGGTGATGGGGGCGATAATGGTGGTGATGGGGTGGCGACAGTGGTGGTGATGGCGGCCGTGATGGCGGTGAGGGGGGTCGGGGGGTCGTGATGGTGGTGATGGGGGCTGCGGTGGTGGTGATGGGGTGGCCGCGGTGGTGGTGATGGCGACCGCGATGGTGGTTATGGGGTCGCGATGGTGGTGATGGGGGTCGTGATGGTGGTGAGGGGGGGCTGCGATGGTGGTGATGGGGGCTGTGGTTGAGGTGATGGTGGTCGCGACGGTGGTGATGGTGGTCACGGCGGTAGTGATGATTGTCGTGGCGGTGATGATGGGAGTCATGGCGGTGGTAATGGGTGGCTCTAGTAAAGGGAAAAGAGTGTAGGGGGCTGTGGTGGTGGTGATGAGGGATATGGAGATGGTGACGGGTGGCTGTCGTGGTGGTGATGAGGGATATGGAGATGGTGACGGGTGGCTGTCGTGGTTGTAATGGGGGTTGTGGAGGTGGTGATGAGGGTTTTGGAGGTGGTGATGAGGCTGTGGAGGTGGTTATGGGTGTGTTGGTAATAAAGAAGAAGATGTTGATGAATGGTCCCACGAGTTTTTATTTATTTATTTAATTTAAGGGGTAGTTTAGTCTTTTCAACAATAATTATAACAGAAAAACTAACTATGTTAATTATCTTGACTCAAATTGAAACAAAAATAAAATGATAGACTCTCAAATGAAGATAACATAAAACGTTAGGGGGCAAATAATAATTTTTAAACTATAGGGATGCAAACGGTTAAAATGGGGAAACGTCAGGAATGCAAATGGTAATTTACTGAAGAAAAAAACTTTGAAAACATACAGCACCAACGAATCAACGATTGGATATTTGGAGATGTGGGCAAAAGTTGGCCCACATGACTTCATAATCAGGCCAGGTTGACCCACCGTTGCAGGCTTACAGCTAACAACTTACAAATGAGCAAATTCTGTGGATTGGACCTTGATGAAGATGAAAATTGATTTCCTTAATTTTGCAAAATTAACTTCTGTATTACAAATGACGAAAGAATCAATTTATATATATAATTAATAAATCAAGTCAATAAGTCATATATTAATTAATCAATGTTTATAATACTTAGAAGGCTAAACTCTTATAAACCAAATGCAAATTTTTCTTGGAAAAAAAGTTTAGCAAATAATTTATGAGATTCTAAAGAGATGTGCTTTAGTGGCATAGAAGGTATTGAAAGAGAGGACGTGTGAGAAGAAGCTAATATACTAAATATGTTTAAAAATATGAGAAAATGTAGCATTTTAATAAGGTCGTCACAAGAGTAAAATTCTTTCAGGCTTCACACACACTAGATCTTTAGTAAATCAGGGTGATGAAAAATGAAAATATCATTCCATCATTGAGGAATGACCTCTTATAGGACCTTCTCAAATGTGTCATTTTAATAGTTGCTAACATAACATGCTTTGATGCAATCTTTGTCATTCTTTCAAACGAGTGAACGGGTTGTTCAAGATATCAAATTGTTTGTTGGGAGACCCGAATTACCTGCTAAATAGACCACATGAAAATATGTATAACAATATATACTCATTGGTTAACCATTTCCTTATACATGAAGGATAGGCTTCAGAATTTGAAAATTTGGAATAAAAAATTGCTATATTAGTTATAAAAGAATAATTTTAGAGTCTGTTTGGTATGTGGTAATGGAATGAATGAAAAAATAAAATGAATGAGAGAATGGAAATGATGAAATAATGAAATGAATCATCACATTCGATTATCTTGTTTGATTACCTTTTTAAACATGAATGAATCATTACTTTATGTTGTTTGTTAAGTTTGAAAAAATAAATGAATAAAATGTAAAAGTAGTTATGGTGGTGATGGTTTCCTTTGGCAGCCGGTGGTTGGTGGTAGTCGATGGTGGTGGTGGTGGCTGTGCCTGGTGGTGGTTGCTAGTGACGAACGATGGTTGGCAGCGTCGCTAGTGGTCGGTGGTTGGTGCGACGGTGGCCGGTGGTTGGTGGTGGTGGTGGCTGTGCCCGGTGGTGGTTGCCGGTGACGACGGTCTTGGTGGCGGTGGTGGTTGTTGTGGTGGGTGAATAGGTGGTATTTGTGACTAATGATGGAAAAATGGATGGAATTAGAAAAAAGAAGGGTGTAGAGAATGAATTTAAGATAACGAAACAACTATGTAATGATTTATTCCATTAACTTTATCAACAAAAAATGTTTTTATTTATTCAACTTCCGTCTTTTATTTCTGCGTATCAAACACCACCTTAATATATGAATTTGTGTCTTGTGCTACCATTTGATCTATAACACAACCAACAATATAGTTAGGTTGATGGTTTTCTTTAAATGTGTTTATTAAAAATTAGTATTAACTTAAAAAGATCTGTAAATCATAAAAGTTAAGTACATTTTCACTCACTTAAATCATAATAAAAGCAACAGTCGTTATTCTAGCATAAAATACTTAACCTAAGAATTGAGAAACATAGAATACGCATATTTTGTGAAAAAAGAAAAAGGAATCGCTAAACACAGCGTTACGCAACCACTACTCCAGAAGCATCTTTTCTTCACAACTCCCCTCCTCTCACATCACATCTAACTGTGTGTGTTTTTCAGAGTTCGTTGGAGATTATCAAGGTACAACTCAATCATTATAATCACATATTAAGCAATTTATGCATACTCAAATCCTCTCGTTTCAAAGTTTGTTTATCTATGAATTCGGTGATCGGTGGAACAAAAACCAATTTGGTTCATTTCTTTTTCTCACGTTTCCTTGAAATTGAAGTGAAATATGTGATTCTTAATTATTTTGTTTGTATATATAGAATTGTAGATTTATCTAATTCATCTGCGGAATTGAATCAGGGTTAAATTGAATAGTTAAACTTGATGAAACTTATGTAGCTTACTTGATATGAATTTTTGATATAGGTGAAACTTTGATGGGGTATATCATCGTGATATCGTTACCGATGATTCTACTGTTTTTGATCGCGGTTATCGGGTGTTATCTTTTTGGGAGATCTCGTGGTCGTCGTGAAGCCACAATCCCACAATATTATGGACCTCCTGCACCGCCGTATGGAGTGCAGCAAACTCCCCCCAACAACAAATAAATACATACAGTTTAATTATAACATAAATCGTAAATGCTTTTGGATGATAATAATCTTGTAAGTATATGTCACAGCTTCCAAGTTTATGTTCTGGATGGTTTCATTTTGGCTTATGTTTGAATTTGTTTATAATGAATTTATAGTTAGTTAAGTTTATTATCTGTTTTTTTGAATGGTTTGTGTGATAGATATGTAAACTCGACTAGCAAGGATAGAATCAAGACAAAAAAACAAATCGCTTAGGGAACACAAGCTAGGTGGATTAAAATTGAGTCATCCATCGGTTATGTCTCATTGTTTTTGATACCGTCGGATATAAAGGACACAGAACAAAGGGTGCATCCAGCCCTTAATTCGGGATACAACACGCACTATGCCACTACTGAAGATGTTTACTTTCCTAGGAATATTTTCATCTAGTGTGGTGAACCTCATCTAGAAGAAAGTTAACACCAATATGGCTCCAAAAGTCTAACAGAAAATGCCTCATTAAGATTAATCCAATCAAAAACTTGCATCAAATTATTTGATTTGTTATTTATTTTCTAGCTAGTATTATTCTGTCTTGTTAAAAGATGGTTATTAATGTTTTATCATCATATGGTTATTAACATCTATTAGTTGTTGTTGAAATATACACATAATTCCAATTCAATATCAAACAGATACTTCTATTTTATTCGTGATGGTTTAATATTTATGTCATTAGCATGCTTAGATTGGGTTGTTGGAGTTTTGCAGCTACACTCGAGGATTGCTGTTGTTAAAAAAGATAAATCGTTATTCTCATCTTAAAAAGATTATTATTGGGCTTGGCTTTTGCTATACATGAAGAAGAAAAGAGGCACCTCTGATCTTCGTCACTCCATGTGTTCATCATCTTCGTATGTTCGTCATTCTCATCTTAAACAGTTGGATGTCCTTGAACATAAATTGTTTTTGTTCATTTTATCTTTGATAGTTTAATTTGCCTAGGTTACATCAGAGTGACAAACATAGTGTTCTCGGGTGATCTTGGCGTCTTCAGTTCACAATTCGTCATCTTCTTCTGATTCTTCTTCGTCATTTCCGTTTTTAATGTTTATTCAAGATCTGGTTATTGTCAAGTCATAGTCAAAGGCCCTGATAGTTGGTTCTTGATCAGGACTTTTCGTTTGTCTTCCTCTTCTTCATCTATCTAGATATATAGCACAACCTTTTTTGTTTGTTTTCATTTTAGAGTTTTTGTAACGAGTCTTGTATTGCAACTTATTGTAATCTCTTCACATTGGTAAAGATTGAGTTTAGGCATTAATCATAAATTCATCAGTGAAGTATAAGTTGTTTTCATTCATGTTGTTTATAAATTATTTCAGTGTGATATATGTTTTTTGATAGTTATATAGGAAAATAATGGTTGATAAAAAAAAACTCAAAATTCTGAATCAAGGTTGATATGTAAGACTTTGAATTGTTTCACAGATCACATGCTGTGGAAGAATTTTTTTTAATGGAACAAAATCTCAAAAACAACAATTAAGAACAATATTATCACTAGAAAGATATTAAAATACACAGCTACTTTGTGCATCGACTATTTTCCTGTCTAGACTAATGTGATCTAACGAAATCATTGTATATTTATTTAGTTATTGGTAGCTTCTGTTAATGCTTGATCACTAGAATTTAAGAATAAGCATTTGGCCAAGTGAATAAGAAGATACCCTTGTCGCCGGCCTGCTTATATTAGGTAGACATAAGTAGGACTTTAAACACCTATACAACATAATTAAAAGGGGTTTTAAACTCATAGGGCTTTAAGTTCTTAACATACGCCAAAGACAACTTTTTCTATATTTTTGCATTAATAGGGGCTTTAATCATTACTTAACTACTACAATGATTTAAAAGGGGTTTTAGTAAAATGATTTTTTTTATCTATATAACATTGAGATGTTATTTTAACTAAACAACCACTATGTATAGTTTTTAGCTTAGTTAGTATAATCTGATAAAACTTACCATATTTTAGTTCCCTATTAAGTCATTTCCATATGAAATGTATTCTTTTCAGATATTTTATGATGAGTTGGTATCATTTTAACTTTGCATGTTTAATAAAATTTGGATTATATGAAAAAATTATGTTAGTTTGTAGACTTAAAAATAAATTTATAATTAAGAGATTAACTATAAATCAAAACACAAATCAGTGTTTTTAAACGAACATATATTTATGGTAACCTACGTGAATCATCAATATATACCTAAACAACTTAGGTAATTCAAATTTTCTATTAAGATAGTTGGTTTTTAAAAGGTTGTGCAGAAAACTATAAAAGCATGGTTCATATATGAAATCTTTACTTAGGGGATTCAAACGCCCTAATCTTCTACCCTTAGCTTGAATATTTGATCTTCCACCCTTAACTGCATACGGCTTTAATGTCCAATGTGATAATTCTTTATGTTTACTTGAAAAGCAAAAGTTAAGGTTGATCGGGTCTCTCTAGACTCGGCACGATCAACTATTATTATATGCTATGTCTGTCATTTATTGTTAGATGTTTTATAATGTAAACAAAAACACATGAATATTTTATTTGACATTTTTATTACATATTTATATTTGTATTATCATTAAACAATGAATACATTTTACAATCATATATAAACCAAATAACCAATAGATATGATCGATCATATTCTTTAATATCCCTCAGTATTATATAATAATGTGTAAGGCAGACCATGAATCAAGCTCTAAGATATCAAATTACAAATTTTATACCAAGTAAAGCATGATTAGCTAATAGCTAAGATTTAAATAAGTATGTCAAATATAAAGCTTTTCATGCAAAGGAATTTCGAAAACCTTAATGCATCTCGAATGCATGTTAGTTAGGCACGTACCGAGGCTTTTGCACCAAGAAACAATAGCAACCAATTATATTTTTTAACAGTAATTCTTAAAATCTTTTGTTATAAATTCATTACAACCTACCTCTAATTTGAATTTTTAAGTTTTTGGTTGCTGGATACTCCAAAAGCTTTAGAATAATAACAGTCAATTATATATGTATTTCAAATGATCTAATTACAAATATATACATATTTTTTTATGAAAATTAACACTAGTCATTTATATTACTAATAATATAAAAACCAAAAGTTAGTTACTACAGTTTTGCTTGTGATGATTTGTGTCATAGCTAGGTACAAGTCGTAATGTGGTGTGTACAATTCAAGTTACACGACATCATTAGAAGATACACGTACATATCTATTCACGTGCCATATCCATTTCTCACCATCAAATTGGTCTCATCTCATCTCTACCTTATGTCTTGACCAACAACGATGCAAGTTATGGCCTGAATAATTTTAATTTTTTTTGTTCAAATCGACCAAATGAAGAATATGAAGTTTCTACAAATCTTGTTATTTTAAAGTCTATTAAAAACTTATCTTTTACAATTTTACAATAGAACTAAGCTTAAATTAAATATAATGAATTTAAATGGACTTGATTTTTACGAAACAAAAAGATAAACCTAACATTGCCTTTTTAAAACATAAATGATTATAGATTAATTTCTATTAACACATAAATAAAATACTATCTGTCATTAATATTATTTATAAAAACGTGTCAAGCAAACACACATGTGACATGTGAATACAAAAAAAATATTAATTACTATTATTTATTTTATTGATTTTAGTTTCTTAATTACATCTTTCTGTTACACCTTATGAATTACACATATAAATTATTCCTTTTTTCGTTATGTTTGGATGGATATCGATTTTCTTTTTATGGTTTTGGTAGTTACCAATGACGATGTTTTCTTGACAATTAACATGCCGTAAATTCGAATAGAAAACAATATTTAATACAAAGATCCAATTAGGTAGTCTTACTCTATGGATCCACGCACGTTCCTCATACGTTTAATTGGGTGATTTTAATCAAATGAGCTGTGAAGTGTAAACATAATTATAAATGCAGTTAAAGTCAATAACTGCACATGGAATATCATACCCAAAAGATATACATACATACATACATAAATTTATTTATTTATTTCAAAGGACAAATGTACAATCATGTTTTGAAATATATGTGTTAGTTTAATTGAGTTTACTTTTTTTTAACAACAAACCGATTTTATTAAAACCAATTAACTAGCAAGACGCTATAAGCACATGAAGTACATACGAATCAAAAAGAAAAATTACACTAAGATAACCAATCTAAAGATGACATTTTAGCACGATTTTTAATCCACCAAAAGGACAATAACTTAACCTCATCGAAGATCTCTTACGCCCTCCTGGAGATGTTGTCAAATACCACATTGTTTCTAAATTTCCACATACACCATAAGGTAGTGAGAAAGATAGCATGAAGCAGGTCCTTCACTTTTGTTGAAAAGGGTTATGTTTGATGGATAGATAGGACCTCTGAAACCGAGAGAAATAGGTCCTTTGTTTTTACCCACATGAGAATTAGATCCCCGACTAGCCACCTTACATCGAACTAGTAAATGATTCAGGGAAGTCCAAACATATGGAGCAAGTTGTGTCAATCGCAATGTCACATTTGGCCAGCTCTATTTTAGCTTGAATTTTACCCAATCCCACTCTCCAAACGAATGTATTAACCTTTAGAGGGACCCAATACAGCCATGATATTTTGAATGACTCTTGATGTGGTAAGAGTCTTCATTCGATCTGCTTTCGAATGTCTCTAACAGTGAACTCCTTAAAAGAATCATCTTCTCGTCGTCAGTAATCTAAGACCGATTCCCCCCAGCAAACTTTCTTCTAATAGATTCAAAAGATTGAACCACCTGCAACGGGGCACGAAATAATGACAAAGAGTACAATAGGATCGAACCAACACTAATTTTGCTAATATAATTCTACCACCAAATGACAGGATCTTTTCTTTTCTTGATGATAAACGCTTGGAGACTTTATCAATCATTGATTTTTAATTTCTTACTAAATTCATATTCTATCCCACACGAGAGCCTAAATATGTAAAAGGAAAAATGCCATATTGACATCGAAGGGAATTAGCAAGGTCCAGAAGATTAGAGTTATTAACACCCACAAAATATACCTTGGATTTTTTTTTAAGTTTACAGATAAAGCAGATGCTAATGAATCTCCTTGTGGTTTGTTGGCTTTCAAATTGGGTTTACCTAACATTTCTTAACTAGAACTGCGCCCCTAAACCCTTGAGGAGGAGAGGGAGGAGACTCACAACCGGAAAAATCACACTCAACTGAACATTTATGCTCAGAGTGCGATCCAAACTCAAGACCTTCTCATCTTTACAAGGTCCTAATGTTGGAAAATTAGAATTTTTAGTTCTTAGTTTTTCTTTCAACTAGGTGAGACCACAACGTGTGTTGCGCGTTTAATGGATCGGGCTCAGAACAGGTGTTTGGTAGTGGCTACCAAACATAAACGATGGCCACGCCAAAGCAACTTACAACGTTGTGGGTGCAGCATTAAAGCCCTATTATCAACAAAGTATACAAATACACAACGTAAATCCCTAACAAAGTAACCAAATGAACATCAACATGAAACATCTAAGGAAAACCCAAACCAATGTGTGCCTACCGCGCACCACGCTGTTTCAACACAAAAAAAAGAAAGACAAGGCTCGAAAATGGTGACTCGTTGTGGCTACAAACTTTCATTCGCCACGCCAAAACAACAAACACAACATGTGTTTGGTTATCATCATAGCCTTCAAACATAACTGTCTCGTATAGTTTAACAGAAGTGGATCTAGGCTCAAATGGCAACCTCATAATGACAACTTGCAAATACAAAGTACGTCCTGTGAATAACAATTCTAACCATAATCAAATCAAGAGTACAGCCGAACTAAAACAATGAAACATAAACGAAGGTGAACCCAGAATCATGAGTTCTAACAACAAAAAAACAAACTAAAGTTAACATCAATCATAATCAAGCTGTCAAACCGACAAATCATGTTACTGGAGGCTCAGGTCTCCGTCATGGCTGCAACATAGGTTACCACGCCAAATTGAAGAGATACATCATAGCCTGAATTGTAGAGAAGAGACAACAACTGTGCCGGAATGCCAAGCAACTGGGAAACCAACAACAACAGGTCTCAGGTGACAAAATCAACCATCATCGACCTCGAGCACAAAAACCCTTGAATACATCGTCAAAAATCGACTATTCAGGCGACACTAACGGGCGACGAGTTTAGGGCTTCTCTAGGGAAGAAGGAAGGCATGCTAACCAAAACCATATCGGAGAAGCCACCGCCACCGCCACGCTTAAAAACCGACATCATCCACAGGATGCTCCGACGCCGCCACCACCAGCGCCTGCAATTTCCTCAACTATCGATGGAACCCACCAAACTTAAAAGGGACGCAAAACAAACACAACACGGCCGACTGACACACCGGTGATTTTACTCCATGATTGTCGCTGGCGGTTACCACTAACATAACTTACCCACCGCCGGCGACGATCATTCAGTACCACCGGCAGACCAAACGACGGCAGACCACCAGCACCACGGACCATGCTGGGCAGACAACAGCCTCCTCCACCCTACGAAGAGGCAGCGGCGACACAGATGCCACCCACAACAGTCGCAGAGACCATTGGCGGCGTGTTACGATGTTGAAGATGTGGAGGCGACGAAATCTATGGATGTACAAAGAGGCGGTGGTAATCAAAACCATTGGGTGACCACCAACAACGCCAGAAACAACCATACCAGACGACATCAAAGGGCAACCACTGAAGAACGATAACCAGAGAGCATACATAAGCATGTGAAGAAAAGAAGATAGAGAACAACCCATTTACCCTTATTTCTCTGTTAAATACATAAGGGGACTCCCCATCTTTCACATTTAAGCATATGCCTGTGGTCAAAATTCAATAATGAAAACTTCCCTATTCCTCGTGTTCCTTTTTTCATATTAGGTAATAATTAGGTAATTGTAGTGTTTTTGCTTCCTGAGGATAACTTGAAGTTTGAAATTTCTTTTGAATTTTAAACTAATATTCTTTTACTCATTAGATAAAAACTAATATATATTAGTTTTTATCTAACAAGTAAAAAAGTATTAATTACCCTTAGTGGTAGGTTATAGGAACACCACCACTACATCCCCCTTGTGAGACCTATGACCATCACATTTGAGCGCATGATTAGGATTACTTCCCACTAGCCCTAATTTGACACCCAAAGGAATCGACGGTGTTTAGTTCCTCCAGCCGAAAAAATCAATTGACGATCACTCGCCCACTCAGTCATGGAAACCCTCTTTAAAGCCCTAGGGAGTGGTACTTCACACCCGTTAACATACGACATTAGCTCTCATGTCTTGGGCTTGAGAATGTACCACACGACATAATAGGTTATGAGGTTTTAACTTTAGAAATTTAGAAATATTTTCTCAGGTTTTCAATTAAAATTTTAGTCATAACGAAAAGAAAATGCTAGTGGATTTCTAGATCAATCAGATATTTTTGAACGGCCAACTAATAAAGCTCGGCTACCCATGGTACCTCAATGATGAAAATACACTCCATACGCTCACGAGCACAGAAATTGCTGAATAGCCCAAGCTCACGAACCACAAATTCCGAAAAAAAACCCATCACCCTATAAAACTTTGTCCACCAATAACATTTGTTGCCTTTACGATTCGAATTCATCATCTTTACTAGAGGATGTCATGAGGCTACAACTCAACTAAATGATTTGCGGTTGATGAATCTGACAACTATGAGAAAAAAATTCGATAAGTTGACTTGGCTGAATAAATCAACGACTCTTTGAATTTTACCGGAAATTCATGATGCAATTCGATAACAATTCATGAAGCATTTTCTAAGTAATAAAAGAAGAGTATAAAAGATGATTGGTTTGAAAAAGTATGGTCAAACCCTTTTGATAAATTTACATGCATTTACATATGAAAATGACAAAACATGAATAATGAATGATGTGAACCTCTTCTTTTTGTAATCTTCTCTTGTATTTCCCCATAATCGTCATCAGATTAAGTCATGTTTTTACTGATTTCATTCTTTTAAATGTTTATGTTTATACAATTAACAAATATTTAAGATAATATATTATGTTCAAACTATAACAACCAATACATTATATCACAAAATAATTAAACCTAGAATATTGCTGCCTTGTTTGAATTCGTGATTGATTATATTATTCATCATACTGACCTGTTTGTTTTACATAAGTTTATTTGTATATATTTTGAATTAAAATAATATACATAATGAATTATCGTTTTCCTCACTGTTTTAGTCGTATTTGTCATTTTCATTCGAAAATATTTTTTTTTTGTATTTGCTTCCCTAAGGTTTGAAAAAGTTTACTATTTTCAATCAAAAACATAAATTTCCTGAATGAAATTATATCAGCAACATGTAAACATAAATTAGAACTTGTGTTTATATGAAAATTTACATAACTACTCTTTTAGCAATTAATATTTTACACTTTAAAATAATCAATTTAATAATTTTAAATAAAAATTACAAATGTACTCAAATCATAGGAAATGTTAATCCACTCTTAACATATATTAGAACGAGACTTTTCAATGCAAAAATGAAATGAAGTCACTAGGAAAGTCACACACCATAGTCGCATGGGATGGCAGCCAACCAATACTCTGAAGACTCTTGACTTTGACTAGATAATTTACATATCTTATACAAACCATTTTTACGTCTCACGAGTTTTTTTAAAACATGTTGCATTTATATTTTGCATATTATTAATCTTGTATTCTTTTGTATCCTAATATTTTAAATAATTTTTACTGTCTACACCTAGAAACGTTATTTGTTGGAGAAGTAGAGAACTATGGTCCAAACCCAAGATAAAACATAGTTTGCATTTAAAGATGAATTCACGTAACCAAATAGGCGATAAGTATATATACGATACTTGCAGTTGCTATACTAAATAGTCGTTCTTTGCAAAAGTTAGAACTGAACATGTACGTGATGGATCAGTTTAGAAATATGAAACGTGATTGGAAATAACTATAAAAAATACTTTCTTCTAATTTAATGACATTATATTTTAATTGTGTTTTTTTATCAATGACAACGTCTTTTTATTTTATGACCTTTGACCGATATCAAAATAATAACGTCTAGGTTGTTAAAATTTGGTAATCAACAAAATACTAACACCATAAGAAAATTTTCTTGTTCCGTCACTGTCCAAGCAACAAGGTAGTCAAAGAGCGGTGCTTCAAAGTCAAACTCCTAGGTTGTGTCTAGTGAGCTTTGAGAAGTATGTGTCACACTAATGTTGGTTTAAGGATTCAAAGAAGTTAATACATAATAATCCAAATATTAAATACTCAGCACACTAGAGCCAACGCCATGTTCTTAGGGCAAGAGATATGACATTATCTAGCAAACATATCATGAGCAACCTACTGACGAAGATGACATATGGTTCTTTAGTGCTACGATAAGTATAGACTCTTAATGAGGAGGTCTACAAGAACGCGGGTCACGTCTTGACACTAAAAGCACTCTTCTTAGGGTAATATTTATCTTTCATTGTCAATATTAGCAATAGCACGTGACACGTCTTGTGTAGAAATTAACACACATACTTATTCTTACTTGTGCTAAAGCTTGGTCACAAAACCTAACCCTCATGAAGAGGCTAGAAGGTGTGCTTCTTTATGTAGATTTTCTGATCTAAAGTTTAAACCTTCTAACATAGATGGAGATTTGACCTATACACTAAATAGATTTTTTATCACAAAATTAGACACCATATGTGAAATTAGACAAAATCCAACATGTGCAAATAAATAGCTAGATAACGGAAACACTCGATTCAACACTTCAAGCCTAACTCCTTTGAGATCCTTACTAGGTCATATTTCGTTGTATTTTAATTATAAACATCGGTTCTATTTCATTGTTTTTGTATTGTATTAGGGTTTTAAAAAAAATCTTCATGAATTTGTATAAAAAAAAGAAGGCCGGTTTACATTTGTATATATATATATATACACATATATATACACACACATATATACACACAGATACACACACACACACACACACACACATATATATATATATATACAGTGGCGGAGCTTAACCAACTTCGTAGGGGGGGGGGGGCGAAATGATTTTTTTTCAGGGGGGGCGAACTCGATATTTATAT
>BJCO01002354.1:0-11341 GCA_018326465.1 Flaveria floridana
AAGTGCAGGGTTGATTGTGATACCCCACGATGACTGATACTAAAAATGATGCTTTTAAAATCAAATGATATTTTTCATAAGCTTTCACACTTGATTCTAAAACCTTTACTGTGGACTTTAAGAGTTCCTTTTATTGTTTTTGAAACTTTAAGCACTTGAATTCACCAACTTTTTAGTTGAGACTATTTTCTTTTGAGCATGTTTTAGGTAACCCGTGAAGACTCTTAGTGATTATGGAAGACTTAGACTCAACCCTGAGACCATGGCATTGTTTGTGTGACCCATTTGTGACTTGAACAATTTGATACAATGACTATTTAATTTGTGTTGAAACATGTAAACATTTGGGGCTGGATATGTTTCCAGCCCAGTGTGTTTTAAAAACTTGAAATGCCATGTGATATTCTCTCCCTTTGAGCTCTTATATTGGTTTGTTTCCGCTGCCATGTATGTTGCTGCAAATCTGTGACGTCCCACCCTACTTGGGCTCGGGGGTGTGACATAGGTGTACCATGCCGAGCCTATCCACACATCAAACAAGGTATTGTCAGGCTTTAATGGTGGAAAATGAGTCAAGTGAAGATGTAATCTAGTGTACAATCATTTTTCATGAGTAGTCATGTGTGGTTTAGACTTGTTGGTCATTTTAAAAACATGAATGTTGGTGTGCTATCCTGATTTTATGTAAGGCCCCGTTCCCAGGAACCTCACAGTTGTTCATTCATCGTACTAAACAAACATAATAGTATACATTTCATAAAACAATGCAGCCAGAATTAAGTTAATAATAGTCATTCATTTTATTGATAATTACTGTTGTAATGCAATACAACATTGTTAAGTTACCAAATAAAACATCCATTAATTGCATTACAAAACAACAATAACATTATGCGTGAATGGGTGCCAGTCTTGCCCTGCCGAGTAGCCTCCCCACGTGCCATCCTCAGCAACGTTTACCTGTCAACTAAAAATACATAAAAGTAAACTTTGATGAGTGAGTTCTCGTTTTAATGTGCTAAAATACTTTATAAAGTTCGTATATCAAAATACTCTTTTTATTAAAATACCTTCTTTACTTTCGTATGTGATCATTCATTGTACATACAAGAAGGTATAATCTTATTCATCATTCTTTATTGCACGTATTTGTTCGTTTCATACTTTATCTTTATCTTTAACTGTTTCTAGATCCTGTCAAAAGTTTACCCCCATGGTGACCCGAAGCCACCATTAAGGGCACAAAGACTCATTACTTCCTGGCACAAAGCCGTATCATATCTTGGCATAAAGCCATATCATATCCGGGGTAAAGTTACAAGGATCTAGTTTCATACTATGGATCAGTCACCTAGACTGATCCCCCTGTGTCTGAACCCTCATGGGTTAGCCAAAATCGCACGCTACAATATACACAGGTGAGCTAACAACTCTCATTGAATTGTGATCCTCCTTTCATTCTGCTTGCAAGCCTTTTCTTTCATTCGTTCTTTATGTTCCACTTTCATTATCATTAATCTTATCTCTTTCTTTAATGATAATACTTTACATTTATAATCATAAACACACTACGTAAAGTCACACTTCAATATACATAAGGAGCATAAGAACATAGCATAACCATGTATAAAATTAGCACGAATAATCCTTAGGTCAAACTAGTGTCAAAACACTAAAAATCTGATTTTCCAAAAATTTTAGAAAATTTTATAAGTATTTGGGCGCTTCAATACTATGCAAGCACATGAGGCCTGTTTAGGCACATCAGAACTATTTGGGCGCATGGCCCTACACTTAGCTGTTTCACCAACTCCTGGGCGCATGAACTATTCAGGCGCATGAGCCCACACTTAGGCGCCTGAATAAAAACTTGGGTGCATAAACACTTGGGGCGCATCACCCCTGATACTTAGGCGTTTTGGCAAAACTTAGGCGCATGAACTACTGTTGAGGTGCATGAACATGCACTTAGGATTTCTAAGGCATTTTCTAGGTGCATGGGCTACTATCTTGGCGTATAAGGGCACTGTTTGGGTGCATCAATCTTACTTAGACTTTCTAAGTCTAATTTCCAGGCGCATGTGCTCTGTTTGGGCCCATGACCTCACTTAAAAGATTTTCTAAGGCATAATATTAGGCGCACGGGCCCTGTTTGGACGCATGACCATCTACTTACATGTTTCTAAGTTAATTTTAGACCCAAATCATCATACATCCTATTGTTGATTTTCTATTGTTGTTACATTCACCATAATCACTATCAGTGTCTGAAAATAAAGATAAATCTCCATCTTTAGGATACCGGATGCCAAGTGCTAGTTTTGTTTCAAGTATTTGAAAATCCTCTTTACAACATTGTTGTATGATTCTTTTGGATCTGCTAGGTATCTTGCATACATGCAAACTGTATACATGACTTCTGGTCTACTTATAGTAAGATACATCAATGAGCCTATCATGGATCTGTAAAGCTTCTGATCTACTGATGTTCCTTTTGGATCTGGGACAAATTTCAATCTAGTTGCAATGGTGTTTTGCTTGATGTGCAATAAGTCATGTTGTATTTCTTTAAGATCTGATTCGCATACTTGCTTTGATTAATAAAAATTCCATCAGTATATTGTTGAATTTGAAGACCAAGGAAGAAGGTAAGTTCTATCATTGATCTCATTTGGAATTTTGATTGCACAAAACCTTCAAACTCTCTACGAAGCTATATGTTGGTGGAGACAAATATGATGTCATCCACATAGACTTGTACAACTAACAAGTCCTGACCTTTTCCCTTCAAAAACAATGTTTGATCAATCTTCCCTCTAGTATTACTACTTTTTAGTAACTTTGATAAAGTTTCATACCACTTCCTGGGTGTTTGATGAAGACCATACATAGCTTTATCTAACTTGTAGACTCTGTGAGGGATGTCTGGGTCTTCAAACCCTGGTGTTTGAACAATGTATGCCTGCTCATCTATCTTTCCATAGAGGAATCATATTTCGCATCCATTTGGAAGAAAGTGAAGTTTTTTGATGAGGCATATGCAAGGAATACTTGGATGGATTCTAATCTAGCTATTGGAGATATCATCATAATCAATTCCTTCCTCTTAAGTGTAACCCTATGCAATGAGCCTTGCTTTGTTTGTGATAGCAATCCCTCTGTCATACGCTTTATTTCTTAATAGCCATCTTATGCCAATGGCATATTGACCATCTGGTAGGTCAACTAACTGCCACACCTCTTTCTTCCTAAATTTTTGTAGTTCCTTTTGCATGGATGCTATCCAACTATTGCCATTGAGTGCTTCTGTAATGTTTTGGGGTACAGTGAGAGATAGAAAGCAGAAATACAGATAAATGTTTGCTATATCAGATTGACTGCATGTCATTTTGATATTGAGACCACCAATGATATTTCTCTAAGTGATGATATTTGTGAGCTCTTATGGTTTCAATCTGATCCAAAGGGATAGTTGAATCAAGATTAGTGATTGTTTGGTCAGGTGTTGATAGGTGAGCAAGGGTATTTAATGTTGTGGGATTATCTGGCTATATAGGCTCCAGGAATGTTCGTGGTGATTCAAAAAACAAATCTAAGATTTCATCATCATGATAAGTATCTGGTACTGAATGGTAGTCATCATCTTCTTCACCTGTGTTTTGAAGTTGTGACCTTGTTTGTTTGCTTGGTTGAGGTCAACTGAATCTTGTGGTATATTGGTTACTAGAGTTGATGATGATGGTATGTTTGTGGATGTTCCTCTTAAAGTGTTTGTTTGATCTGCAGGAGTTATAACTATTGTACTTGAAGGAGTATTGTTTATTCTCCATAGAGGATCAAAAGTTAAAGGAACATCAATGTTTGTTGGAGGAACCATGGGTATTCAATATCATCCTTGATTCCTGAAACATCAAAATAAGATGTCTCAAATGATTTTGTTAGTGAATTAATATCAAAAAATAAGTCTGATCCAATGACTTTCTTAGTGAAAGAATGTTCACATCCGTTGTTTCTTCTACTATGTTCAGTCTTGGATTGTATACTCTGTAAGATTTTGAACTTCTAGAGAGTGCAACAAAAAATAAATTGTTTGCTTTTAGAGAAAACTTTGATAAATGTTCTTTAGTGTTTAATATTGATACAGAACATCCAAATGCTTTAAGATATCCAATAAAAAGTTTTCTTTTAAACATCAGTTGATATGGAGTTTTGGCATGTTCTTTAATTATTAATATTCTGTTTTGAATGTAGCAAATTGTGTTAATTGCTTCAGCCCAAAAGGATATGGTCAATAGAGAGTGAGCTTGCACAGATCTAGTAAGTTCTATTAATGTTCTGTTTCTCTGTTCAGCAACTTCAATTCTACTAAGGAGTCGTTACCACAATGAATTGATAACTTATTTCTTTCTCTGCACAAAAGGAAGAAATAATGTTATTCTTAAATTTAGTACCATTATGAATTCTTAATGTTTGTACTTTAAGGTCCAATTGGTTTTCAATACTTGTGATAAATGATTTGAATAATTTCGCTATTTCTGACTTGTGTAATAGAAAGAAAATCTAGGTGAATTTAAAGTAATCATCTACTATAACAAGATAGTATTACTTCTTTCCTATGCTTAGTATGTTTGTAGGGCCAAAAAGGTCCATATGAAGCAATTTGAGTGGGGTGTGGTTAGAGTTTGCCATTTTTGACGTATTAGACACTCTATGTTGTTTGCCTTTCAGGCATGCAGTGTAGTGGTCCGTATAGAATGATTCTTTTTGTTGTAAACCTATTACTAAGTCACATTTTACTAATTGATTCATTTAGTTTAAATTAGTGTGTACCAATCGTCTGTGCCATAATTGGGAAACATCTTTTGATACTATTAATAGTAACAAGTTTCAGGGGTTGATGCTAAAACTTTATTCATATCAATAATATATCTGTTGTTTTGATAGGGAGTTTTCTAAAGGATACAGTCTTTAGGTATTTGAAAACCCGTCTTGAGGATGTAGCAATTGTTGATCAAAGAGGGTAGTATATCCTTTATCGTAGATTAAGGATACACTTAAAAGATTAAACTAGAGGTTGCAGCAGTAGTTGATATTTTCAAAGATGATCAACCTATCGGATACTTTTCCTTCCCTAGTTTCTTTCCATCTGTGTTGTCACCTCCAAATTCTACGTTTCCTCCATGTTTGCTCCTGATATCTCGAAGGAGGGAACAGCTGCCGTCATATGTCGGAGCATCCACTGTCAACATACCAGATATTGTCAGGCCTTCTATGATGTCACTGTATAGACAAGAAATTAATTAGAGGGTGCAGCCCAAGCCAAGATGGTTTTCGGTTTTCTATCTTTTCCATAACAAAAATTTCTTTTAAAGTAGCAACGTCTACTTGCTTAGGAATTCTATGTACACTAGATTTCCTTTGCATGGTTTTAGCTCTATCAGGAGAAGTGCTTTGAGGTCTCCTACTTTGAGTGCTAAGGTTAGATTGGTGTCTGTTTTAACACTTATGTCTCCTGTTTGTTTGGTTTAATGTTTTCATAAAAAGTTTTTTTCATTGTTTTAAACAACCTTTGTATGACGAGTTTGTCTTAGTACTCCTCCCTCGTTCTTGTTAGGAACAACTAACTTCTTCTCAGTTGCTTTCTCAACATAAGGTTGTTTGTTTTGTTTTTTTTATTGAAAAAGCAATTTCCTGTACTATGATTGTTTCTTTCACAAATTGAACATTAGTTAGGAAAATGACATGTTTCTGTACTATGATTGTTCATATCACACTATTTGTGGTAGTTACAATATTTGCATTTTTTTGTGTTGTGGGGATATTCATCAGACCAGTATTAGTAAGGCAAATTTGCAGTACTTTGTTTGTTGAAAACTTTTGAATTTAAGTTTGAATTTAATGGAATATGAAAAGTTAAAATTGGTTGTTTTCACTAAATGAGGGCTTTTCCTTTCCCTTTGTTTGTTCTTTTGCGAGAGATGGTGGAAGACTCAGCCTTTCTTCCTCCTGAGCAGATTTCAAATACTTGTGCCTACTTTGGTTGTTTTGGTGTTGTATCAACCATACTTGAAACCTTTTCAGTTTCATTAATTGGCTGATTTGACTCATCATATAGTAGATATTCATCATCTTCATCTTTTATGTGTTTATCAAATTCATTGTTTTCCCCTTGATAGAAATCTATTAATTTTATTTTTGGTGGTTCTTGGCTTTTACCAAATTTTATCGGAGGTGATTTTGATATTAGTGATGATTTATAGGATTATGATGATGGTGGTTTGGAGTCATTTGTCCTGTCATGAGGGTCAAGTGATTACCCATACTTGTTGGCCATTGAGTCAGGTAGTGGGATATAGTTATCATTATAAGGTGGGTTGACCTTATTATATCCCAAACCTGAGAGATCATTACATGCCCTTTATTGGGCAAGAAGTTCTTCAAACTTCTTATTTCTCACCTGAAACTTTTGAAGTTTCACTTTAGTTTCAGGTTGTAGTGTTTTTGACTGAGTCAAAGATTCACAGAGTTGCTCAACTTGAGCTACTAGTGTTAGTTTTTTAGACAACAGTTTGTCCAAATCATTTTTAGTGACAAAATTTTGATCTAATATTGCATTCTCTTTTATTTAAAACTGTCGTTCAAAATGCTTGTTTCAATCACTTCTTAGAAAGTTGGTGTGCATGTTCTACGTAACTTATGAATTTATCAATGCATGCTTGAGAATAGATATTCTCCTTTACCTCTTTCAGGATTTCAGCAATTTTATCCTTAACATGTGCCATGAGGGCATGGTCAGGAGATTGTATCTCTGCCTCGTACATGCTCTAGTCACACTCACCATCCTATTTGATTATCATTGCAGAGGACTTGGAGTGTTGATTGGGGTTTTACTGTCTGATTTATGCTGGTGTTGGTGCAAATGGAATGCTAATGGGAGGTGGAACTTGTCTGTTTGTATGGTAACCACTTGATGTTTGTGGTTGTTGGTTGTTTCTGTCAGCGCTGGGTTGTTCACATTCTTTTAAGAAATGACCATAAAGCTAACAGTTGTAACATCTCACTCTGGTCTTGTCAAAACCAATTTTTGTTTTCTTGTCCATATTCAACCCCCTGTTTCTTTGAAGAAACTTCTTTGATCTGTATTAAATATCAAGTATAGGTTGGACTCATCTTAGTAGTTTGTTTGTTTTACTTTATTTGTAATAGGATCTATGTTAGTTTGTTTAATGTATGTAAATAGTAGTTAGTTTATGTTTAGTAGTAGTTTCCACTGACTTAGCGAAACTAAGAGCGAAACTATAGTTTCGCTCGTAGTCAGCTGACTTAGGTCACCCGGCAAAACTGTATTTCGCAGCCGGGTGAAACTAAGGCTTTGGTCAGGACAGTTTCGCTACCCAGCGAAACTGTCAGGGAATCTATGACTGCTATATATATGAATCATTGTAATCTTTTGTAGGAAGTTTTGCGCAACCCTAATCCGAGAATATACATTTTGCATTACTGTTCTTGTGTGTATTTTGGCTCGAATCATCAATTTCATTATCATTGAGCCTTGTTTTGATTCTACTTTGGTTGAAATGATTATATTTTGAAACTCTTTTGATAGATTATTGTTTAGATACTTGTTTCAGTGGTCTTTGATTGTGATTTCTTATCATTAGCACTGTTTTTTCGATCATTGATGGACCAACAATATGGGATTAGAGCCTTAGTGCTCTTGATTTGTTAATTTGTTGTGTTTTAAAAGGTTTCTAAATAAAATAAGTGTTTCATTCATTTCAGATCTGTAGAGTGTGTTTTTAACTTGAAAACCTTTTGCAAAATACTTGGTTTGAGCATTGGAAGCTATCCCAATCATACAATCACCAATTCATAATGATCTGGGTGATTTTAGATTGATTATCTGTTCAAAAAGTCTTTCGGCTGCTTCTAGTGAAACTAGCTATTCATCCAGCGAATCTATTTTTGATTCCAGCGAAACTACCATTTTCCATGATTTACTGAATTTTCTGTGGATTCCAGCGAAACTACATATTTTGAACGAAAGTTCACCTTACTTGACCAAGCAAACACGCGAAATTGCTGGCGAAATTGTCATCTAGAAGCTTTATTGCAATTTTCAAGCAAAACTACTGTGCATTTGCTGAGCGAAACTATGGGCGAAATTGCCAGCGAATTTACCATCGAATCTACTGAAGTTCAGTGAACCTATTCCTTACTTGGAAAATGACATCAACCAACATTATCATCTCTGATTTGGATAGTGTTGCACCAAATAGGCCACGGAGGCTTATAAACGGAGACAACTTTGATGATTGGAAGCGATGCTTGAAGGCCTTTTTCTTTTACATGGATCACAATAAATGGGAATCTATAATGAAAGGTCCACACACTCCAGCTATGACTGTCGGTGAACAGACCAGGGTGAACACTAAGTCATCAACCTTTTCTAAAAGAGATATTAAGTTAATTGATCATGATTAGAAAGCTTTTGGGGCCTTGACCTTATGTTTATGACAAGACATATACAACCGTTTTGCTAAGCACAAAACTGCAAAGTCTTTGTGTGATGCCTTATGTTAATTCTATGATGAAAATGAAGATCTAAAGAAGGACAAGAAAGACCAAGCTGAGAAGTAGTTTAATTCATTTTTCAGGCATAAGAATGAAAGCCCTACTGACATTACTAATCGATTTTTTTTTGTCTCAAGCACTCTGAAGAAGTATGATGAGCAGTTGGGTAATCATGAGTAGGTGACCAAGCTCCTAGCACTCTGAAGAAGTATGTCTGTCAGCCTCCAGGTTTTGAGGATCCATATTTTCTATATAAAGTGTATAAACCTGATAAATCCTTATATGGATTACATCAAGCACCTCACATCTGCTATGTAACCTTGACCAAATATCTACTCAGCAAAGGCTTCTCTCATGACACTATAGATATGACACTATTCAAGAAAGAAGTTGATAGTGAAATGCTGATCGTTCAAGTGTACGTTAATGACATCATTTTCGGGTCAATAAATGAGAAACTGTGGGGAGAGTTTGAAGAAGTGATGAAGGGTTGCTTTGAAATGAGCATGATGGGGGAGTTATGCTTTTTCTTGGGATTGCAAGTTGAAAAAATTCCTGATGGCATTCTAATTCATCAAGAAAAGTACGTTATGGAGATTCTCAAGAAATTCAAGATGGATGATGCTTCTCCTGAACTCACCCCATTCACTGCTCAAACGTGCTTAACTCCGGATGATAATGGGAAACCCGTCGATGCTCATCGTTATCGTTCTATGATTGGGTCTGTCATGTATCTCATTGCGAGTCGTCCAGATATTACTTTCGCTGTGTGCTATTGTGTCCGTTATCAAGAAAATCCGAAGGAATCTCATGAAAAGGCTGTTAAACATATCTTTCGATGTCTTAAAGGGTCCTTCCGCTTGGGCCTTCGGTACCCCAAAGGAGGAAACTTTGATTTGCATGCCTATTCTGACAGTGATCACGGAGGTTGCAAGATGAACAGGAAATCAGTCACCGGTGGATGCCAATATCTTGGGGATTGTATTGTTTCATAGCAAATCAAAAAACAGACAATTGTCTCTTTATCTACAGGTGAAGCTGAATATGTTGCTACCGTTAGCTGTTACTGCCAAGTGCTTTGGATCCACATCTGATGATGGATTATGGCATCAATTTTCTTCATACACCAGTCTTCTGTGATAATGAAGCTGTTATTGGAATTGCCAAAAATCCAATTCATCACACTCGAACCAAGCACATTGAAACAAGGGTTCATGCAATCCGAGATGTTCAGAAAAAGGGGTTTATAGATATTATTCAAATCCACACAAAAAGTCAAAAAGCAGATCTTTTCACTAAAACATTTGACAAACCTCGTTTTTATGAACAAGTTTATATGTTGGGTTTAATATCTTTTTGAAAATCTTATCCCAATAAAATGTACCGCTTTTGTACATAACTCTTTCCACTTTTTACATTTGTCAAATAATTTCCAATATCTCATATTCCTTCTTATGTTATTTTCTTTTTTGTTGGACCCTGAAAGGATCATACATGCCAATTGAAATAATGGATGATGGCTGTTCTGCTGGAATCTCCCTAAGTCCGAGAATCAATGCGGATGAAGAATCTACATCACTAAAGAAGACAAGTGTCGGCTATCCGCATTTGTACATGCGGAAGACCAAAGAACAAATGCTGACAAGTATTTGTTCTTTCGCATTAACAAATGCGGACAGCCGAACAAATGCGACCAAGGATTTACTCTTCCGCATTAACTAATGCGGATGTTCAGCAACAAATGCGCTAAGTGTTTGTTCATCCGCACTTCTCAATGCTGATGACCAAACATTAATGCGGTTGAAGAAAAAGAAATGCTAATGGAGTTCAACTCATCCGCATTAGTCAATGCGGATAAACAAAAGAAATGCTGATGAAGACCTTTTGTACTTAGACTCGATTATGTATAGGGGTAGTTTAGTCATTTTGTAAAGGCTTCATGTCAGCCTATAAATAGAACAGACAACCTCGTATGTGACGTGACTTGAGACCTTAGACTTAACACTCTAAACTCATAAAAACCTTAGACAATCCGTATCTGTCTTCTGTCCCATGTTGTTCGGTTACTATATATTGCTCAAACCCTAGCATTTATTGTAACTGTTCAACTCAATCAATAAAAAGAAGCATTTATGAGTATTTCTTGCATTTATGGTTCTGTGTTTGTATGATTCCGCCATATAATCACTGACTTAATCATCATATTCGATCCTTGTTGTTTCATAACAACAGAGAATATCATTCTCAGAACCCAGTCAATTGGTATCAGAGCTTTGGCTCTCGGTTCTTCTTTAGATCTGCTTAGATCTAAGTTGAACTCGATTGATCTGGTGATTGAGTTGCTGATAGAGTGTTCAACTACCTCTATTCCGCATACAAAGTTAATATCTGCTGAAATACCTCATCGGTCACTATTCATTCATCATCAACCTCTAAAAACAAGATCTGTGAACAATAGCATCAACATAAAATCATACCATAAACTAGATCAGAAACTAAACAAAAGAAGTTCTAACAACCATCTGCTATTCACTAAGCAGATCTTGAATTATAAGACTGTTTTTGGACTTACTGGACTAGGAGGACTTAATAATCAACCTAATCAGTACTTAAACAAGTTAAAAACAGGTTATTTACATGGATTCACATAATTTCTCTGAACTTGGTCATACTCCTAAACCTCCTATGCTTAAACACAAATCTGAGTTTAAGCAACGGAAGATTAGGTTTATGAATTACATTACAGGTGTAGATCCGGACTATTGGA
>BJCO01002355.1:0-10592 GCA_018326465.1 Flaveria floridana
CACAATGCACTTCATATATCATTCATTCAATTCATTACATCGATTACATATATGTAAGACATGAAAGACTCTTACATTTCAGAACATAAACTAGGTACATCAATATGTATCAACAGGAGAGACCCGAGCCAATTAGGTTAAAGCCATATCAGTTAGTGATGACCTAGGACGTGATGACGCAAGTCAAAGAATTTCAAGATGAGGCGTTTAGAGAAGATCACCTTAACTCCAAACGAATAAGAGGACTAGTCACAGAGTTGGGTGAGAACACTCTCGGTGTCAGGACCCGAAATGGACGGATGTGGATTCCCTGATATGTAGGTCTAAGGGGACGAATTATGGACGAAGCTCATAAGACTCGATACTTGATTCATCCCGGTGCCATGAAGATGTACCAGGACATGAAGGACTATTGGTGGCCGCGAATGATGCGCGGTGTAGTAGAGTATGTGAGTGAGTGCCTTACATGCTTGCAAATGAAGGCAAAGCATCAACAACCATACGGGAAGATCCAACCATTGGATATACCCGAGTGGAATTGGGAGCAAGAGTGCTCACTTCCTACCGATCCGTGAGACGTATTCATCTGAAAGACTGACGGATCTGTTCATCAAGGAGATTGTAGCTCGTCATGGTGTGCCGTTGTCTATCGTGTCGGATCGTTACACCCGGTTCACATCACAGTTTTGGAAGATATTTCATGATGTGATGGGGACGAGGCTACACATTAGCATGGCTTACCATCCTCAGACAGATGGTCATTCTGAGAGGATGATTTAGACGCTCGAGGACATGGTTAAAGCATGTTTGATCGATTTTGGAGGAATTTGGGATGATCACTTACCGTTAGCAGAATTCTCATACAACAACAGTTATCATGCCAGCATTGGTAGATGCTATACGGTAGGAGATGTAGGACGCCTGTATGTTGGGGTGACATTTGACAGAAAGAGTTGGGAAGCCTTGAGGTGATCAAGGCTACAACTAAAAAGTTAGAAAAGATCAAAGCCTTCATGAAAGCGGCAAAAGATAGACAAAAGTTGTACACCAACAAGAGGCGTAGACCGATTGAATTCAAGGTGGGTGATCGAGTTATGTTGAAGGTCTCACCTTGGAAGGGAATAATTCGGTTTAGAAAGTGAGGTAATCTAAGCCCGAGGTATATAGGACCTTTCCGAATAATCGCACGAGTAGGGGAGGTGGCCTATAGGTTAGAACTGCCTGATGAGTTAAGTGGAATTCATCCGACATTCCATGTATCTCATCTAAGAAAGTGCTTAGCTAATGAAGATATGATTGTACCACTGGATGGTATCGAAGTGGATTAACGGCTCAATTATATAGAACAACCAGTGGCAATCATTGATCGAAAAGAGAAGAGGCTGCGGAATAAAGTGGTTCCACTGGTGCGTGTGCAGTGGAAACACCAAAAGGGTTCGGAGTCTATGTGGGAGACTGAAGAAGAGATGAGACAGCATTACCCACAGTTATTCGAAGAGTGACGGGTTTCGGGGATGAAACCTCTTTAAGGGGGTGGACTTGTAACACCTGGAAATTTATCAGCTAAAAAGAAAAGAAAATAAATAAGACAAAGGAAAAGAAAAGTATTTTGTAAGAAAAGAAAAAGAGGCCAAAGTGGAAGGAGGCTTAGTGTAAATTTGTAAAAAGTCAAATATTATAAAATATCATGGGTATGGCGACCCATATATGTACAAATCAATCTACTTTTGTTGACAAAAGAGAAGAAGAAGAAGAAAACTGAGTTTCTTTGGTTCTAGAGAGAGAGCAGCTAAACTTGATCTTGGTAAGTAATTTTTTTGTATAATTGGCTTGGTTTTGGTTGTGTTTTGACTAAGAAACCGAGAATATATGTTCTTATGTGTTTATATGTATTCAGGTTATGTGTTCAAGGTGTTTTAAGTGTTAGAACTCTCTAAAAAGCCTGACTTCGAAAAAGTTGTTTCAAGGCTGCAAAAGGTGAGTTTCTAGACCCCGGTTTTATATGTTTTTAAATGTTTTCGGGTCTAAAAATGCATGTAAAAATCATTTTTATAAATGTAGATATGTATGTAACCGTATATATGTATGTAACCGTATGTACATGTGTATGTGTTTAATGTTTTATGGTTGGAAGTGCTTGGTTTGATGTTTGGGATGGTTGTATAAGCTTAGAACATGTTAAGATGAGATTTGGGACTAAAAAGTACGTTAGAAACATGTAAGTAGGAGGTCATGCACCCAAACAGGGCCCATGAGCCTAATATTTGCCTTAGAAAATTTTAAGTAAGGTCATGCGCTCAAACAGGGCACATGCGCCTAAAAAATAGACTTAGAAAGTTTGTGTATATTGATGCGCCTAACCACTGCCCTTATACGCCCAAACAGTATCCCATGCACCTTGAAAATGCCTAGAAATACTAAGTGCATACTGATGCGCCTGAACAGTAGTTCATGCACCTAAGTTTTTGCCAAAACGCTTAAGTACAAGGGTAATGCGCTCAAATAGTGTCCATGCGCCCAAAATGGCTCATGCGCCTAAGTGTTGAAACGCCTAAGTGTAGGCTCATGCGCCTAAACAGTACATGCGCTCAAAGTGAGAAATGGTTAAGTGTAGGGCCATGCGCCCAAATAGTGATGAAACGCCTGAACAAGCCTCATGGGCCTGCATAGTGTTAAAACGCCTAACACTTATAAAATGTTTCTGAATTTTTGAGAAATCAGATTTTTAGGGTTTGACCCTAGTTTGACTTATGGACTATATTGGCATGTTTTAAGCATGAATATGTGATGGCCTATGGTTAGAGTATGTATGATGCTATGATGAATATATGATATGCATATGTGTATAGTGTGTTATCTTTTAAGGATTTTCAAAACATATATATTATATTATAATATACGTTAAGTATTATGTTATGACTTTACGTAGTATGATGTATGTATGAATGAATATAAAGTATAACATAACGAAGTGAAAGATAACATTGATGAAAAGTGAAACGTAATGAAAGAAAGAATGGCTTGCAAGCAAATGGAAAGGAGGTGCACGACCATGTTGTCGCTAGCTCAACTGTGTGTGGTTTAAATAACCCAAAGGATGCATACAGGGTCAATCATTGAGATTGAGGGACCCTTATGGCATTCCCTAGGTGACTGGGTCAGCTTCGTGCACAATGTTCGGGGTCTATTTGTAGACCTCAGGCCCAGCATCAGATTCGTGCACAATGTTTGGGGCATTGCATATTGGTCCGGATGAAAGGGAGAGATGACTTTCTCTAGGTGACTGGGTCAGCTTCGTGCACAATGTTCAGGGTCTATTTGTAGACCTCAGGGCCAACATTAGCTTCGTGCACAATGTTCGGGGCATTGTTCATCGATCTGTAAGAAAGTAAGATGATGAAAAGTACGAAAAGAAAGTATGTGAATGAAAGTAAAAGATAGTAAAAAGTACGAAATGAAAATATGTATACGAAAGAGAATGTTAATGAAAAGAATGAAATGAAAGTATGCATATGATGAAGAAAGATAATAATGAAAGTACGAAAGAACAAAATAAATGATGAATATAGTATGAATGTACGTATTATGTGTGCTCGCTTACGAAAGTAATGTATAGTATTTGAGAAGCCTATTTTCGTATATAAAACACACAGGGTATTTAAGTACTTACAAAACTAGAACTCACTCAGCAACGCTGACTTTTATGCATTTTCAGTTGGCAGGTAATGAGGCTGAGGATGGCACAAGGGGAGACTGCTCGGTAGGGCAAGGCTGACATCCATTCACGCAAGATATTATTGTTATTTTGTAACGCAATTAACGGATGTTTTCTTTTGTAGTTTAACAATGTTGAATTGCATAACAACAATAATTATTAATAAAATGAATGGCTTTTGTTAATAAATTCCGCTGCAATGTTTTATGCAAAATATTATTATTATGTATGTTTAATGCTATAAATGACCAACTGTGAGGTCTCCGGGAACGGGGCCTTACACATGCATAACATTTTATGCATCGGTGATTCGACGTAATTACCAATTTTACACGCGATACAACCGACACACACGAGCATTGGTGATAATTAATATATGTGTACTAATAAATACTTTAAAGTGTTCTAAAATATTTTATATTTTAGTGTTTTAAAGTATTTTAGATTCCAAATTAAATACATTGAAAAAGCTTAAATTTATAAATAAACCTAATCGCGTAATACGATATTTTACCCGGAACGAATAATTTTAACGCGAATACTAGATACATGATGTATCATTAATATATCATCAACATTGAAATATTTAATATTATATAAGTTCTTATAATATTTTAATGTATTATAAAAAAAGTGAAAAGTAAGAATATAAAAATATATAAAAATACAAATAGTGCAACAAATACCATCTAAATACCCAATACTACATAAAAATTAAAAACTAAACTCCCACCCCCTCCCCTTGGACGTCCCCTTCCCCCTCCTTTTCCTTTTCCCCTTTTCTTGTCAAATCTATACAAGAAACTTTACCTTTTTGCAACCTTTGAAACTTGCCTTCTTGGTGATTAACATGAGTTAATGATCAAAGTGAGAATCCTCCCTACCTCTTTTGAAATGCATTCTCCCAAAGATTGACCAATGTTCTCATGTGCTTGATTTATCAATTCATAGAAGAGATATTTATGCTATCAACCAACACAAGTCACCACCACCACCCAACACACTTTCCTTCTTCTCCCTCCCCTTCACATTTTTAGCCAAACCACCACCACACTCGCTTCACCATTTTTTAAACTTAAATCTTGCAAATCTTTTGTGCTCAAGTGCCATTGTTGAAGACCAAGTGATCTTTGAAGCTTCCAAGCATCCTACATCAACCTTCCATCTTTCTTGCTCGTGTTTAGTGTGAACACTCTCTTTTTGTTTTTATATCTTTTATTTCATTATATTATTCATCTAATAGATCATATGTAGCAACCTTCATCCACAAATATCTTTCACGCTAAAAATGGTGTTTTTACCACAAGAAGTTTCAAGAATAATATTTCATACAAGACATTTTGACATGAACTAAATCATGATTCTTGTTCTTAAAAAGTAAATATTCATAGAATTAGGTTTGTTAAAACTCAAGAAAAGTCACATAAGAGTTATATTATGTTTATGAAATTTTAGATGTTTTACAAATATTATTATGAACATTTATATATATATCCTACAACTTATATTTAATTAGTGAATTGTCATATAAAAGTTTGATTATGACTAGATGGTAAGTTAACAACATTTACAAGTATGATTATATATATATATAAACATGAGAATTTAAAAGGAAAAAAAATATAAACTTCATAACTAAATACTATGTTAGTCTAAAGTGATGTTAAAGTGGTTAGTAGATGACTTTTGATAAAGATGGTACATGATTAAAATATTTTGGCATAAGACTTAAAATATAAATTGATGGACCGTATAATACTAGTTCATAGGTCACTTAAAAAGATGGGTTAAGACAAATTAGTAAAGTGACTAAATAGCCAAGTATTTTATTAAAAGGATTTTACTTTCTAATATAATAAAAATTACTTAATAAATTGGTGAAACCCTAACTTAATATATGTTAAGGTTCATAAGAACTAGATAAAGCAAAAGAATAATTCTACTAAGAAAATAATCAAATAATTATTTTATGAGTAAATATATATGTATTTATACTTGGATTATAAAATACGAAAGCTAGTAAATTTTCTTAGATGTTATTATTTCAAATTGTATTCCAATTACTATAATACAAATTTTATTTTACCTAAGAAAAAGATTATTTTAAAAACCTTAATTTCTATAATTTCATATGTAAATTACATAACCAATTACTAAACACTCGAGTCATGTCTTGGGTCAAGTCAAAATGATATTTAATTACCCAAATAATATGTGAATTTCAAGATACAAAGGTTTTTGAATACTTTCAAGTGAAGTTTAATGTATTAATATTTTCTAAGTAATATATATTTCACAAATATCCATTTTATGTCACCAACGGGTCGTTGATTCAAACACTTTGTTACTAAGTGTGTGGATGAAATAGTTACATGCTCACATTACACGTAGGAGCAATTACTTAGACATAAGTTCCTTTGTTTGTTCTAGGGTGAACTTAGTTTTGATTTTCCCGAGCACTTGTGATACTTACAGATTTCACGCCCGACTCACTTCACAGGTGAGTTTCACGGCCCTATTTTTTACTTATTTTTCTTGTGGGGGAGATTACATGCAAATTACTATTTTCTTGGACATATTTACTTGTCAATCATTTCACATGTTATATAAGTTGTTTACTTACCATATGAAGTCCCATGTTATCGGACCATTAGTCTATTTCCCAAAGCGTGGTAATCATGAATAGTACAATTGGATTTGACTACCCCCACCCAGGTTAATTACCCTAACCTTGATTGGAGGTTTAAACGGGTGCATTATTATCCTGTTCACCCCTGTGCTTACGATAGGCATGGGTAGGGGCAATTATTACAGTTTTAGTCTAGCTTCGGTTGCGGTGCTTATATAATATTATAGTATTATATGATCGACAATCAAATCATGGAAAGACTTGTGGTCCATTACACTGTTTACTATTACTTTAAAACCTGTGAACCCACCAACTTTATATTGACACATTTTCATGCATGTTTTCTCAGGTATTTGACATTTGCATCAGTTAAGCTAGCTTGGGGGGCTTCGCATCTAGGGTCATTCATGCTGTTTGGACCATTTATTTTTGTATTTGTCGAGTTTTGAAAACAATTTACATTAGTTTATTTGCTTTCACAATTTAACTCTGAAAACAATTATGTATTTTTAAACTTATTGCAACGTATGTTTTACTAAATCATGTAGTGGTTGATCAATGACTATGATTCCATGACGTTCACGCCCTGTGGAAAACTGTCGTGGTTGGGGTGTGAAAGATCGATATCAGAGCTATTGGTTATAGGGAATTAGGTTGCATCTAGTGGACCTAGACTATAACCATGGTTCATTGCATCACCTTAGCACTTTATACATTCATGTAACTTATGATAATTACATTGATGTGTTGTCTTGTCATAGATATGTCATCCGCATCTCGACCTATCTACGTATTCGACTCTGACGAGGAGTATGAGCCCACATCACCAGCATCGTCTGCAGGATCCACATCTGCCTCTCTGATCCCTACACACGCCACACTACCCTATGAGCTTTTTCCGGGATGCGTTCGTCGTATTGGCCTTGACATGTCGATGATCATCCCAGCGAGTGAGGCTCATTACTACGTCGGTACGATAGTCGGACCCCGTCATACCACCACCGACCCATAGCCAGCTGACCATTTCCCTGAGCCCGTAGACCCCCACCCCGAGCCGACAAACCCTTTTCCCGAGCCAGTAGACCTTACTCCCGAGCCTGCTAATCCTGCCACATTGTCCGACAACACTGAGCTAGTGGATTTTGATTCTGAGTCCACCGACTCTGTCTCCCAGACCGCTGATACCGAGCCTGTAGGTCCCGACTCGGAGTCTGCTGACTCTAGCTCCCAATCTACTGATTCCATTCCGCAGACTGCTAAACAGTCCGTTGATCCATTCCCCGACTTTGTTTTACAAATTTTTTGTATGTGTTTATTTTTTTTAAATGTATTTTTTAATCTTGTTTTTAATATTACAATTCTACTTTTTTAATATGAAAATGTTTTAAATAACACAATTGCTATGTACTTTTATTATTCATTAAGAGAGAAATACTGAAGAATTAAAATATAGATATAGATTCTAAGATAATAGAGATTATAAATCAAATTTGTCTTCATCAACCGTATCATACATGGTTACTAACTTAATAATCCAAATACATATATGTTTTAACGCTGAGACTATACAAATGTTTAAGTCGGGATATGAATCCCCAGTCAAAAAGTAGACAAAAACCGACATTTGAATTAAGATCATGTACGTCTGAATTTTATGGATTAATATTGATTGGAAACAAATCTAATTGGGTTCTATACTACCTTATACCATACTGGAGGCATATACCTATATACAACAACCGGGCTAACTACAGAATGGTTAGAGTTCTTCCAAGTGACTGACCCCGACAACAAGGACGCATCCTTGTTATCAAAAGTCCCCTCCAAAACAACCGTAAATGCTCTTTTCTTGTTTAACTTGTCGAACGATAAAGTAGCCGGATCCACCTTGATGGAAAGTCCCTTAGGACTCACCACTTGTGCTTTGTAGGTGTCCGTTTCTTTCCCGACGTTCTTTACAATCCGTTTATAGACCGCGGAAAAGCTTGTGGCATTGCTTTCAACCTGCAAGTGTATTGAGGGATAGTTGAGGCCATCAATGCCTTTTGTTGGTTTAAAGTTGCTGCAATCGTAGATTTTGTTTCCACCCATCAGTATGCCAAGAGTTGTGCTGTTGTAGCCTACTTTGCAAAGGAAACGGATGTAGGAGCTCAGGTTGATGTCGTAAACGAGACCAGGGTGTGTTGCTTTGGTTGGGTTTATAAGACCCGAACCAGATGCCAGTTCCATGTCTTTTGGGTTCACCTTCATTGGTGTTGCTGAAAGAAAAGAGGACATCATTATTCATTCACTTGAAATCACAAGTTAAGTGGCCATGGAGGATAACAAACAAACAAACTCACCTGTTGTCATGAGGGCTGATTTTATCGCGGCAGGCGACCAGGTTGGGTGAAAGGACTTCACATAGGCTGCGGCCGCAGCCACATGAGGGCAAGCCATTGAAGTTCCAGACGCTATTTTGTAATCCACAAAGCGTTTGTCAAAGTCTGGGTGTCCGCTCATGCTTGATAGTTTTGAGTATGCGGCCAATATGCCAAGCCCAGGTGCAGCGATATCAGGCTGTATCATAAATCTCATTATAATAAAGCGTAATTCATGTTACACAAAGATCAGCTAAGTTACAAAATGATGTTAACTAGTGAAGTCAAGGTCTTCACATGTTATAGGGAGAAATAGTGTACCTTAAGGATGTTGGGAGTTATCAGCTGTGGTCCTCTGGAAGAGAAAGATGCGACAAACGGGGCATCAGCCATCTTGATGGATCTTGTTTTACGTATGACAGCCACAGGCTTTCTGTGTTTTCACAAAGATAATTTGATTCATCAACGTATGCCATTTAAATGAATCTCCAATGCTGAATAAAGTTATTCTGGTGGCGTTTAGTTTTCTATTTTTTCTAACTGCAGAAACTTAAGTCTTACTTGGTGGAGTTGATGTATTGATCGATATCTAAACCCTCCTCCTGAGTTACTGCAGTTCCAGGGATGAGAAATGCAGAAGGTAGATCATGGTCCATATCTCGTGACACGATTAATCCCGCCACACGTTTGTTGTAGAGTGTAATATCTTGATCATTGTGTCCCACACAATACACAATCTTTCCCTTCACCATTTCATCCGACAAAGAGTCGATGTTGCAAGCACTGCAATGATCCCATATATCAATCATCCTAGCTTCATGCAAATTACTATTTGTTTCTTTATAATTAAGGACCCATATTTGGAAATGATACAGATCAGATACTAGCAAGCTAAATGTACATACCTTGCGTTTCGGTATGTTTGACTGGAATTGGCTGCAAGGGTACCACTTATTAAGGGATACATTTTCTTCTTAGGCGAAAATGTATTTACAGCAGTTCCCTATCAGTAAACAATATTTTAGATGATTACAATAAGCAATAGCATAAGTGCAGAGCTTCTTGTATGAACTCACACACACACACACACACATGTATATACAGTGACTAGTGAGAGAGGTAGTAACCATGATGGTTTCACCATTTCCCAGCTTAACATCAGACACAAACTGCCTATCGGAACTTGATGCCGCGACTGTTGCCATCCAAGGTGCTACGTTCTTTACTGTGAGCTGATGGGGACCCTCGTTTCCTGCGGAGCTTGCAATGAAGATCCCCTTCTTCATCGCATGAAAAGCTCCAATCGCAATTGAATCTTGGAAGAATTGTCTGGGAGTACCACCAATCGACACTGATATTACATCCACCCCATCAGCGATTGCCATGTCGAATCCTGCCAACAGATCCATCTCTGAGCAGCTACCCCCCCAGCATACTTTGTATGCTGCTATACGTGCAGCGTGCACCCCGCCTCTTGCGGTCCCTTTCCCCACGCCATAAACGCTAGCACCCTTCACGGGGACACCTGCAGCTGTTGAGGCCGTGTGGGTTCCATGCCCTTCATTGTCTACGGGGGACAAGATCTGGTCTGACCTTGACCCGATGAAGGAATACTGTGCACCGATGAGTTTGCTGCTCAAACATAAACAAAACTTTAAATTTGGCCATTGCTATTGATATATACCTCGAAAAACAAAAGCTGCATCTATTAAGTATAGCTGTGAACCGTAGGTTAGTGTATACTATACGTACTTGTTGCAACCAGTAAAGTTAGCACCCAAAACGCATTTACCCTTCCATTTTGGAGGAGGAGGGCCGTAGCCTTTGTCGTTGAAGCTAGGAGAATGTGGCCAAATCCCTGAACATATATGTATGTATGTATGTATGT
>BJCO01002356.1:0-15397 GCA_018326465.1 Flaveria floridana
TTGAGAAGCAATATACAACATCCTTGAAAACCAACCACTTGTGTTGTTATCTTGTTCCTTCTTTCTGAGTTTACTTTTGTGTTCTTAGCATCATCATAACCAGTTCCCTATTTGATCTGTTAAGTGTTCTAATACACTCTCTTCATTGTGTTGTTGTGTTGTAAAAGTGCTAACCCCTTCACCCGGTCCTGCATTTTTTATCAACAATAGCATATGATCCTCTTAGCATGCATATAGTATCAATAACTATTAGTCTATCTTAATTTCTACTTGATAACCTAAGACCAACAAGGCTTGGGTTTCCAAATGTAACTAACCATCTCTTTTTGTAAAGGAATAGCTGAAGAGTAAAAGAAATGTATGGATCATTGATAGTAGTTGTTCCAGGCACATGACAATCAATGGCTCTTTGCTTTAGAACTTTGAGAAATTTGATGGAAGGCTAGTTGCTATTGGAGGAGAATCAGGTGATTACATCACTAGAATAGGCAAGGTTATAAATGGTAAGCTCAGCATTAAGAAGGTAAACTTTGTCAAAGAGCTTAAGTACAATGTTTTTTGTGTATCTTAATTTTATGACAAGAGACATAACATGTTCTTTACTAAACATCAATGCATTGTTTTCAAGCCTGGGATGGTCATTTTGCCAAGAGCATATCTTGCTCAAAACCCCTTGGAAAGGAACCATGTACAAGATAATTTGCAGGAAACACCCCCATCAGTAGAAATTTCTTTCTTTCTATCTAAATCCAATAGTGATGAGTCATTCCTTTGGCAAAAAAGAATGATCCATGTAAACTTTAAGAACATGTATAAATTAATTAAATATGATTTGGTAACTGGAATACCAAAGAAAGAGTTTACAAGTGATGACCATTGGGTTGCATGTCTAAAAGGAAAGCAACACAAAGTGTCTCACAAGCCAAAGGAAAAAAACTACAATACTACACCCCTACCCTTATTACATATGGATCTCTTTGCCCCACCAGTGTAATGAGTTTAAATGTCCTCATATTGCTTGGTGATCATAGATGACTTCATAAGATTAAAAGACCCCATTTTCAGAGACCTCACAGTTGGACAATCATCGTAATATTATATAAAACAATATATATTTCAGAATATTAAGCAACAAAAATTAATTAACAAAAGTCATTCATTTCATTGATAATTATTGTTGTTATGCAATAGAATATTGTTTAACTTACAAAAGAAACCATTTGTTAAGTGCATTACAAAATAACAATAATATTATGTGTGAATGGATGACAGTCTTGCCCTGCTGAGTAGCTTCATCCTCGTGCCATCCTTAGCAAAATTTACATGCCAACTAAAAATGCATAAAAGTCAGCGTTGCTGAGTGAGTTCTAGTTTTAAAGTGTTAAAATACTTTTACAGTTCATATATGAAAATACTCTTTTCAATAAAATACATTCTTTACTTCGGTACGTAAGCATTCATCGTACATACAACAAGGAATAACCTTATCCATCATTCATTATCAGACATATTCGTTCGTTTCATACTTTATCATTATCTTTCACTGTTTCTAGATCCTTTCATAACCTTACCCCCATCGTTGGGCATATAGCCACCTCATTCCCGGCACACAGCCGCCTCATTCTCAGGGTAAAGTGACAAGGATACCATTTCATACAATGGATCAGTCACTAAGACTGATTCCCCTGTGTGTGAACCCTCATGGGTTAGACAAAATCGCATGCTATATTACACACAGTTGAGCTAGCAACTCTCATTGAGTTATGAACCTCCTTTCATTTTGCTTGCAAAACATTTCATTCATTCATTATTTATGTTCCACTTTCATTATTATTAATCTTTTCACTTTCTTTAAAGATAATACTTTACGTTTACGATTATAAACACACCACGTAAAGTCACACAATACTATATATTATGGAACATAAAAACAACACATATTTATGCATAAATTAGACAAATATAATTCATAAGTTAAGCTAGGGTCAAACCCTAAATTCTAATTTTTCCCAAAATTCCTGAACATTTTCCAAGTGTTCAGGAGCATGGGCACAATGCAGGCGCATGAGCCCTGCTTAGACGCATCAGCACTATTTGGGCGCATGAACTCTACAATTAGGTATTTTCAGCCTATCCTTTAGGCGCATGAACTGTTCAGGCGCATGAGCATGTACATAGGCGTCTGAGGAAAAGTTTAGGTGCATGGGAACTATTGGGGCGCATGACCCCAACACTTAGGCGTCTAGCAAAATACTTAGGCGCATGAACTACTCTTCAAATGTATCGGCTTACACTTAGTATTTATAAGGCAATATTTAGGCGCATGAACTACTGTTCAGGCGCATGGGAGTACTGTTTCGGCACATGAACTCCAAATGGACTTTCTAAGTCAATTTTCCAGGCGCATGAGCCCTATTTAGGCGCATGAGCCCTATTTGGGCGCATCGCCACCTATTTAACATGTTACTAAGTTATTTTTAGTCCCGATCTACATTCTAACATGCTTACAACTTAGTTCTAGCCTTCTAAACATGAATATCAACATCACAACTCCTAAAACATAAACATTCATACATGCATCATACGGTTAACATACATAACATTTGTAAAAATGTTTTACATGCATTTTTAGCCTCAAAAACATTTAAAAACAAGTAAAAGCTGGGGTCTAGAAACTCACCTCGACTGCTTCCACACACCACTCTTCCAAATAGAGAAGTCTTGATGTTTCCAACACCTAGACACCAGGAACACATAACCCGAACACACATGAACATACAATAACATGCAAAACTCGGTTTCATGCTCGAACACCAAATAAAACCGAATCGATTATGCAAAATTCACTTACCTAGGACAAGATCAGCTGCTTTCTCTCTCTAGAAACAAAGAACTTTGCTTCTTCTTCTTCTCCTCCTCTTTTGGTCGATAAAAGCAGAAGTTGGTGTATATACATGGGCGGCCATACTCAAAATATAATAAAAGAATAAGTTGGTGTATATACATAGGCGGCCATACAGGTGTTCTACACCTTCTACCGTATAGCATGTCATAAGGAGGCATACCAATGCTGGCATGATAACTATTGTTGTACGAGAATTCCACTAATGGTAGGTGATCATCCCTACTTACTCCAAAGTCAATCACGCATGCTCGGAGCATATCCCCGAGCGTCTGAATCGTCCTCTCTGATTGACCATCTGTTTGAGGATGGTAAGCCGTGCTAATGTGTAGCCTCGGCCCCATTGTATCATGGAATCTTTTCCAAAACTTGGATGTAAATCGAGTGTCGCGATCAGACACAATAGACACGAGCCACAATCTTCTTGATGAATAGATCCGCTAGTCTCTCAGATGAATACATATCACGGATCGGTAGGAAGTGACCACTCTTTGTCAAATGGTCAACAATCACCCAAATGACATCATAGCCCACTTCCGTACATGGCAACTTCGTAATGAAGTCCATGGTGATGTGCTCCCACTTCCACTTGAGTATATCCAATGGTGGGATCTTCCCGTATGGCTTCTGATGTTCTGCCTTCACCTGCAAGCGAGTATGGCACCTACTCACATACTCCGCCACGTCTCGTTTCGTACCCTGCCACCAGTAGTCCTTCTTCAGGTCTTCATACCTCTTGGTGGAGCCGAGATGAATGGAGTATCGAGTCTTATGAGCTTCGTCCATAATTCGTCCCCTTAGATCTCCGTATCGGGGAATCCATATCCGCCCGAAGCGGGTTCTAACTCTGTGGGTATTTTCTCCCAACTTCATGACTAGACCTCTTATTCTTTCGGAGTTAAGGCGGTCTTCTTTCAATGCCTCATTTTGAAATATTTTCACCTGTGTCATCACATCAGTGGTATAAACAACTGATATGCCTTCAGCCAAATTGGCTCGGGTCTCTCCTTTCAGCTAGGGTGCCGGCTACCACGTTGGCATTGCCCGGATGGTAATGGATTTTGCAATCATAATCCTTGATCAACTCTAACCACCTCCTTTACCTTATATTAAGATCCTTCTGCTCAAAAAAGTACTTTAATCTCTCGTGGTCGGGGAAGATTGTGCACTTTGCCCCGTACAGGTAGTGTCTCCAAATCTTCAACGCGAAGACCACAGACACTAGCTCCAAATCATGGGTAGGGTAGTTGACTTCGTGGGTTTTCAGCTGTCGGGATGCGTAGGCAATTACCAGTCCATGTTGCATCAACACGCAACCCTGTCCCGAATAAGATGCATCCAAATATACCACTAAGTCTTCACTCCCTTCAGGTAATGTCAAGACAGGAGCTTGAGTCAACCTCGTCTTCAACTCCTCGAAAGCATTCTCTTGCGCTTGACCCCATACGAACTTCATATCCTTGCGGGTCAATTTGGTCAATGGAGAAGCTATTTTGGAAAAGTCCTGCATGAACCTCCTGTAATAACCTGCCAAACCCAAGAAACTACGGATCTCGAATGGCGTCTTTGGAGATTTCCATTGCATCACTGCTTCCACCTTTGCTGGGTCCACCATGATCCCTTCAGGATTAACAACATGACCCAAAAACTAAACATCACGCAACCAAAACGCGCATTTAAAGAATTTAGCGTACAACTTTTCTCTTCTAAGTGTTTCCAATATTTCCCGAATGTGACCGACATGTTCTTCCTCGCTCCTTGAATAAATCAAGATATCATCAATAAACACCATCACTAATTTATCTAACATTGGCCGACACACTCGGTTCATCAAATCCATAAAGGCAGCTGACGCATCAGTTAAACCGAAAGACATAACTAGAAACTCGTAATGTCTATAACGCGTACGAAAAGCTGTCTTAGGAATGTCTTGCTCCTTCACCTTCAATTGGTGATAGACAGATCGAAGATCTATCCTTGAGAACCAACTGGCACCTTGGAGCAGGTCAAACAAGTCGTCAATCCTCGGTAGAGGATATCGGTTCTTCACCGTTAACTTGTTCAGCTCTCGGTAGTTGATGCACATCCGCATACTACTATCCTTTTTGTTTACAAACGGGTCCCGAGCACCCAAGGAGAGAAGCTTGGTCGGATGAACCCTTTATCCATTAACTCCTACAGTTGAATCATCAGTTCCTTCATCTCGGTCGGAGCCAATCGATACGGTGCTTTGGCAACGGGTTGGGCACAGGGGATCAAATCAATCTGAAACTCAATCTCGCGATCTGGTGGCACACCTGGTAAATCTTTTGAGAACACGTCCGGAAAATCACATGCCATTGGTACATCGAACAGTTGTGGCACTGACACGTCCACATCCTTTACGTAAGCCAGGTAGGCATTACATCCCCGTCTCATGCACTTTTCTGCCACCACCATCGAAATCACCTTCAAAACTGTAGTGACACGATCACCGTAGACCATCATCGAAGTTCCGTCGGGCACAATTAATTGAATCATCTTCTTACGACACACAATATTCACCTCATAGGTCGCTAACCAATCCATCCCTAGTACTACATCAAATCCGCCTAGGGGCATCACAAATAGTTTGGCAGAAAACCTATGGCCTTCGATTTCTATGTCGAAGTCTTCTATCATATCGGAAATTCTGTTAGACTTACCAGAAGTTTCTACATCAAATGGCTCATCGATACTTCTATCACTAACAGGCAATTTAGCACATAATGCAGTAGAAATGAAACTCCTACTAGCACCAGAGTCAAATAATATAGAGACGTAAATTTGGTTTGCTAGAAACATATCTGACATGAATCAGGGTCCACTCTGGCTTCCTCCCGAATCATCGTGAAGGCTCTAGCACTTGCCCTCTGTCCTCCTTCTTCCGGCTTCTTCTTCATCCCAGAACCCTTGGCTCGTGGCTTCTTGCAATCTCTGCTCACATGACCTTCCTCACCACAGTTATAACATCGTATAACTCCACACATCTTCAACACATGACCGGGCTTTCCATACTTGAAGCAGACGCTCAATCCCAAGTTACACTCCCCCGTATGCTCCATTCAGCATTTACTACACTTCTTTATTCCTAAGCTCGATGACACCACCCTACGGTCATCCACCTTCATCCTTTTGTTGTTTGGAGTGAAACCACCACGTCCAAACCTTTTCCTGCTCCAGTTCCTGTCACCACCACCTATCTTCTTCACCTTAACCACTACCTCCTCTCTCTCATCGTATAACCTCCCGGCCAGATCCACCGCCGACCTGAAAGTGCTTGGTCTGGCAGCAATCAAATGCCTACGAATATCAGTTGGCAATCCCTACACGTACTTCTTAATCTTCCTCGACACCGGCGTCACTTGATCCGGTACTAGCCTCGCCATTTCGTTGAAGTTGGTGGTGTATTGTTGGTGTGTCATGGTGCCCGCCTCAATCTGTTAGAACTCTCTCTCTATCTTGTCCAACTCCCTGTGAGGACAGAATTCCTCAATCACCATCTTCTTCAACTCTCCCCATCTTATTCTCCAATGGCCTTGCTGCCCTCGGCTTGGACAATATTGTCCCACCAACATAATGTCGAGTCAACAAACGAGCGAGTGGCAAACTTCACTTTCTGGTCCTCTATGCACTCACTAATTTCTAACACTACCTCTATCTCTCTTACCCAGCGGTGAGCAGCGGCAACATTACCACTGCCATCAAAAGTCGAGGGTTTACACTGTTGGAATACCCCATATGTGCACCCCTTCGGGTTTCCCGCACTACTACCTCCTACTCATCACTGGAGGCTGCCTCCTCAGCATTCAATTCCCCCTCCTCATCATCATGATCTCTCTCATTCTCCCTTCTCCCATCCGTAGTCCTTCTCTCTTCCTCCTTCTCCTTTCTCTCATCCTCCCTAACAACACAAATGACTTTAGTCACCACAGACGGTAGGATCGTCTGCATGACTTGATGTACTTCTTCAACCACTACCTCTTTTACCGAGGCCCTCAGATTAGTTCTCTCATCAACGCCCTCCTGCTGATGAATCTCATGATCTCCAAGTACCGTTTCGGCAGTCCTAGCTCTATTCCTTGTGACACGCGGCTCAACACCACGTCCACCACGTGCTCCACCTCTAGAAACCTTAGAAGATCTACCTCCAGCCATCTCTAAATGCTATAAGATTCAAACACTAATACGGTCATTCAAGGTAATAGCTCAGTTTATGTTGAGTATAGTAAGTCCCTAATTACAGTGGCCAGGTATGATCAACCATTTACTTTACTCTTCACACTCCAAGCATTTCCTATCCTGACTATATCAGTATCTAAATCTAGTAAGAGCACAAAAATCAAATAGCACGCGCATATAATACCGGTTAACATTAAGAAAAGAAATACCTAATGGCACGTAGCTACTCGGGCCGGCATCCCACCCTTCGTCCCATTTTCAGTTTAAGATTAGGGTTTTGAAAATATTTTACCCAATTCACTTAAATTTTAGCTCTGATACCAACTTGTAAGGCTCCGTTCCCGGAGACCTCACAGTTGGACAATCATCGCATTATTATATAAAACAATTTATATTTCATAATATTAAGCAGCAGAATTTAATTAACAAAAGCCATTCATTTCATTGATAATTACTGTTGGTATGCAATACAACATTGTTTAAGTTACAAAAGAAAACATTCATTAAGTGCATTACAAAACAACAATAATATTATGCGTAAATGGATGCTTGTCTTGTCTTGCCGAGTAGCTTCATCCTCATGCCATACTCAGCAAAATTTACCTGCCAACTGGAAATACATGAAAGTCAGCATTGCTGAGTGAGTTCTAGTTATAAAGTGTTAAAATACTTTATACAGTTTATATATCAAAATATTCTTTTCAATGAAATACATTCTTTACTTTCGTACGTGAGCATTCATCGTACATACAACAAGATATAACCTTATTCATCATTCGTTATCACACATATTTGTTCGTTTCGCACTTTATCATTATCTTTCACTCTTTCTAGATCCTGTCATAACCTTACCCCCATCGTTGGGCACATAGCCACCTCATTCCCAGCACACAGCCGCCTCATTCTCGGGTAAAGTGACAAGGATCTAGTTTCATACTATGGATCAGTCACTAAGACTGATTCCCCTATGTGTGAACCCTCATGGGTTATCCAAAATCGCACGGTATATTACACATAGTTGAGCTAGCAACTCTCATTCATTTGTTCTTTATCTTCCACTTTCATTATCATTAATCTTTTCACTTTCTTTAATGATAATACTTTACGTTTACGATCATAAACACACCACGTAAAGTCACACGATACTATTTATTATGGAACATAAAAACTACACATATTCATGCATAAAATAGACAAATATAATTCATTAGTCAAGCTAGGGTCAAACCCTAAAATTCTGATTTTTCCCGAAATTCCAGAAAATGATCGAAGTGTTCAGGCGCATGGGCACTATGCAGGCGCATGGGAACTATGCAGGCGCATGAGCCCTGCTTAGGCGCATCAGCACTATTTGGCCGCATGAACTCTACAATTAGGTATTTTCAGCCTATCCTTTAGGCGCATGAACTGTTCAGGCGCATGAGCATGTACTTTGGCGTCTGAGGAAAAGTTTGGGCGCATGGGAACTATTGGGGCGCATGGGCACTATTGGGGCGCATGACCCCAACACTTAGGCGTCTAGGAAAAATACTCAGGCACATGAACTACTGTTCAAACGCATGGGCTTACACTTAGTATTTCTAAGGCAATATTTAGGCTTATGAACTACTGTTCAGGCGAATGGGAGTACTGTTTGGGCGCATGATCCCTATTTGGGCGCATGGCCACCTATTTAACATGTTACTAAGTTATTTGCAATCCGAATCTACATTCTAACATGCTTACAACTTAATTCTCACCTTCTAAACATGAATATAAACTTCACAACTCCTAAAACATAAACATTCATACATACATCATATGGTTAACATAAATAACATTTGTAAAAATGTTTTACATTCATTTTCAGCCCCAAAAATGTATAAAAACAAGTAAAAGCCGGGGTCTAGAAACTCACCTCAACTGCTTCCAAACACCACTCTTCCACATTGAGAAGTATTGATGTTTCTAACACCTAGACACCAAGAACTTATAACCCGAACACACATGAACACATAATAACATATGAAACTCAGTTTCATGGTCGAACACCAAATTAAACCGTACCAATTATGCAAAATTCACTTACCTAGGACAAGATCGGCTGCTTTCTCTCTCTAGAACTGAAGAACTTTGCTTCTTCTTCTTCTTCTTCTTCTCTTTTGGTTGATAAAAGCAGAAGTTGGTGTATATACATAGGCGGCCATACTCAAAATATAATAAAATATTTGAGTTTATTCCTTTTTACACTTAGCCCCCTCCACTTTTATTCTTTTTTCCTTCTTGCAGGATATGTGGATTTTCTTTTTTTATTATTTTTCTTTTCTTTTATTTGACTAGAAATTTCGGGTGTTACAAAGATACAACTGGGTCTTCTTCCTTAGAACTAAGGATAAGACCCCTGAGATCTTGAATAACTTTATTCTAAAAATTAAGAATCAATATGATCACAAGTTTAAAATCATAAGATGAGATCAAAGAATTGAATTCAAAAACCAAATTCTTGATACATTTTGTGATGAGAAAGGTATTACAAGACAATATAGTACTCCCAGGACTCCTCAACAGATGGTGTTGCTGAGAGGAGAAATAGAACACCTATTGAAGCTGCAAGAACCATGTTACCTGACTCTAAACTGCCCATCACCTTCTATGTAGAGGCAGTCAACACTGCCTACTGTGTGCAAAATAGAGTTTTAGTAGTCAAGACTCATGGTAAGACTCCTTATGAGTTGTGGCACAAAAGGAGACGTTTTATTGGTTTCCTCAGATCATTTGGATGTCTGTACGCCATCTAGAATACCAAATATCAGATAGCCAAATTTGCCGAGAAATTAGGTGATGGATATTTTATTGGATATTCTTCCTAAGCTAAGGCTTATAGTGTATACAATCACAGAACTAGAGTAGTTCAGGAGTTAGCCAATATGAACTTCAATAAGCACACACCTAGTGTGAAAGGTTCTGGTCTTGATTGGCTATTTGATCTTTATTTAGTTACTAACTATTTTAAGTAATCTTGTTAAGATGTTTTAGTATGTACAGGTAGCCTGTCAATAGAAGATCCTGACCCAAGATCTGAGCTTTGAAAAGTCCAAGTAAAAAGAATACTTCAACACCAGTGGTAATAAACCCTAAATTTGGAAATCCTGTCCGCACAACTATGACAAACTCTTCAACTAATACATGTGAGGTGCCTACCAATTCCATCACTGAGGCATAGAACTCATATGGAGGGGTTTACAATGTAGAAGGAGATGGAAGTGGTGATAGTGATCATGAATTCCTTGATGCTAATAACCACTCTATAGAAGACAACATCAATGATGTCACACACTCATTGGATCAAGCTTCTCTTGATAAGTATGTTGATGTGGTGAGTGATGCTCCATTACCAGATCTGAATTTCACCAATTTAGATCTGTCCAACCAACTTGTTATGAGTCCTCAACTAAGAATACACAAGTCACATCCCACCATAAACATCATTATATATATTATAACAGGGGTGAGAACAAGAGGACAAACCCATGACAATAATGTTTGTCTTCACTCTTGTTTCTTTTCCCAGATTAAGCCTAAGAAGATTGATGAGGCTCTGAAGGATGGAAGTAGGGTTGAAGCAATGTAGGAGGAGTAACTTCAATTCAAAAAGAAAAAGGTTTGGAACCTATGTCCTCTTCCTCAAGGGAAGACCATAATAGGTATCATGTGGGTTTTTAGAAATAAGAATGATGATAGAGGACTTGTCATCAAGAATAAGGCCAGACTAGTTGCTCAAGGGTACGTATAAGAAAAAAGGAATGACTACAAAAATGTTTATGCCCCTGTGGCAAGACTTGAACTTGTTAGGATATTCCTTGCCTTTGCTGCATCTAAGGATTTCACAATCTACCAACTTGATGTCAAGTGTGCATTCTTATATAGGGTGATAGATGAGGAAGTGTGTGTTAAACAACCACTAGTTTTGGAGATCCACATCATCCTGATTATGTCTGCAAGCTTGATAAAACACTTTATGGGCTACACCAAGCTCTAAAGAAGTGGTAAGAGACACTATCACAGTACCTTTGTCAACATGGTTACAAAAGGGGTATTATTGATGGAACACTCTTCATCAAAGGAACAGGAAATGACTTGATGCTGGTACAAGTTTATGTAGATGACATCATCTTTGGGTCAACTAATTCGAAGCTCTACAAAGACTGTGAGGAGCTAATGAAGAAAAGATTTGAATGAGTGCCATGGGGGAACTCAATTTCTTTCTAGGAATTCAAGTGAAGAAAGTTGACAATGGCATCTTTATAAACCAGTCAAAGTATGTGCTAGACATACTTACTAGATTTCATCTGACTGAGTGCAAGGTTGCTAAGACACCCATACATAGAAACCACTCCCTAGGACCTGATCTTAAGGGGGAGTGTGTTGATAAACATCTCTACAGGGCTATGATTGAGTCTCTTATGTACCTCACAGCCAGCAAGCCTGATATCATGTTTGCTACATGTATTTGTGCAAGATATCAAGCCAACCCAAGATGTCACTCCTGGTTGCTATTAAAAGTATTCTCAAATATCTTAAGGTTCTCCCAAGCTGGGCCTTTGGTATCCAAAGAATTTTAAATTCAAACTATATGCTTATATAGATAGTGAATATCGTGGCAATAACATGACTAGAAATTATACATCAGGGTGTTGTCAATTTCTTAGTGGAAGGATAGTCTTATGGCAATGTAAGAAACAATCTTGTGTGTCTGCGTCAACTACTAAAGCTAAATACATTGCTACTGCAAGCTGTTGTGCTCAAGTGCTTTGGATTCAAAATCAGATGTTGAACTATGGATTCAGTTTCAAAGAGACTCACATCCATAGAGGCAACAACAGTGCTATATCTATTACAGAGATTCCTATGCAGCACTCAAAGACAAAACACATCAACATCAAGTACCATTTGATTAAAGATAATTTTAAAAAAGGATTGTTAAAACTAGTCAAAGTTAACACAAATGAATAATATGTTGATCTGTTCATAAAAGTTTTTGATGAACGGAGATTTAAGTATCTTGTATCAGCTATTGGGATGATTAACTTTGAGTAGATTTTTCTTAAACTAAATTCAAGATTACTTTTTCAATTATATGTGCCTTAAGTTGTCTATATCATCACCTATATAAGTCCAGTTTAACTTGGAAGTAATTTTTTAAAATGATATTCCTTAGAATTTTGAAGGATTGAGATATATTTTCTTTCGAAAGACATTAAATAGACTTTGGAAGAATATTATGTCTTCAAAACAAATAAGTACTTACTAATAAATTTACCTTTGGAAAAAACTCTGATATATCTTCTGAAGCTTAAGTATGTTTGTAAGTACTTTTATGTGTTGAAGGACAATTTTCCTCCGAAAACAATTAAGTCTCAGAACCTTTATTCATCCTTTAAATAAAACTTATGAAGTTTAATATCTTCCGAAATAAAATATATCTCAAAAGCAAAAATACTCTAAGTAATTTTCTTCCAAAACATATTTTAATCAAGCTAAGGAATATCTTCCGAAGTCGGATTGGCTTCGAAAGTTTTCTCAAAACTTCTGAATACAAATTACCTTTAGAAGATTTTAGACTTTCAAGAATACTACCTTTTGGGGCACTTTTTTATAGGTGGGACCGACATTCAGATTTCAAAGTTTATCCTTTTTTAATAACTTTGTATCAGATCCAACCATATAAATATACCTATAACGGTTACCCCTCTTTCACCTTCTCATTTATCTTCAAAAGTTCATAACCTAAATTCACCCTCAAAATGCCTTTGTTTAGATTTCTTCACTTCTAAGCTACTCAAAATGGCCAACCTGATCCCCGAAACGAACTAGATTTTTTCATGCATCTACATAGTCAACACACTCAAGTTGCTCTGTTAGTATTTGAGAAAGATACAGATTTCTTAGATCTTTGCCACTTCTTAACAAACTCAAACTACCTCACTACCCTTATAATAGACCCTCCACTATATGAAGATCAGGTCCTAGAGTTCTGGAGGACCCACAAAGAGGCCATCTTGGACGGTGATAAGGCACTGTCTGCCACAGTGCAGGGGAAAACAATCTTCATCACTCCAGCCAACATCAACTCTCATCTGAGGCTGGATGATGAGGAAGGTGAGTTATCTTTCCTAAAGTATGTTGTCAACAACTCATTCCGACAGATGGGCTATGAAGGGGACTACTCGGTAAGAACCTTCAAAAAGGCTAAAGTTTCCTCTCAATGGAAGTACCTACTCCATGTTGTAAGCTACTCTCTATCTAACAAACATGGAGGTTGGGACCAGATTCCTAAGTACTTATCCTTTATAGTCCATCAATGGTTCAAGGGGTCAAGTTCAAGTACTCCCAGTTTATTTAAAGAAACTTGCTTGCTAATTTGGACTCCATAGAGTACTAGATGTTCCCTAGATATGTTCAACACATTCTTAACTGTGAACTAGGCTTATAGTTAAAAGGAACAGGTAATACTCTTAAAACTAGGACAGATGAAGTCTGGCATCTTTAAGACTATGAGAAAGACAATTGTTGGCTTCTCAAGGGTAGAAACAACCATGGTCCTACAAATATGAGAGCTCATTGCATAAGGTGACAACTTGGTAGCACCAGCCAATGTTGAACTCACACCTTCTACTTCTGCACCACTCACATAGCAATAAATAACCCTCACCTACTCAAGAAGATCCAAACAAACCCCTGCACAAACTACTCAGATTATGTAGGCCCCCATACACTCACCCTTATAAGAGAAAGTGGAACAAAGAGCTCCCACTTCCCTAAAGGAGCAGACCACTCCCGTTACTTCTTTGATCAGTGCTGAGGTTCCTTATGCTCAACCTGATAAGCGCGTTGCCAAAGCCTTAAGCCATCACTCTGAGTCTCAAAACTCAAGTGATCAACCTTCAAGGGAAAGCTACCAACCCTAGCCATTAGACTTAAACCAACCCATCCCTGACCTTCAATTCTATGATGATGAGGATATGGGCTTTATTGAGTACCATAAGTCTTTCTTCTCCACCCATGCTCAAGTAGAGATGAGTGCTCCTGAATCACCCATATCCAGCCCACATCATCCAACCCTAATTGAGGTGGACTCTCCTAAACATGTTCAGGAATTCCATATGAAAGAGGCTCTCACTTTTACAAGTAATTACATCATTAAGACCTTAACCATGGCAACCCAGCCCATTCAAACTTCTGCTGAAACTATCATGATACAGGGGAAATCCAGTAGCCAAGAACCCTAAGCTGGTGATGAGGAAGAAGACTTTGGTCTTATTCTCTCATCCCCCATGATTCTTCTAATAAAGATGAAGGGACTTTGTAACTAAAGATGCAACAACTATGAAAAACATGTACCTATTTATTTTCAATGGTAAGATACCTGGAATTTCAAGTGGCTACCTTACAAATACAGGTCACTGACCAGTAACTTGAGTTCACTAGTCTCAAGGGCAAGTTAGCTGAAAGAATTGTCAGAAAAACTCAACCAGGTCCTCAAGAACATATGGATGTGGTGGACCTAACCCATAGCTCCCTAGTGCAAGAGAGTGATGCTACCAAAAAGGGGAGAAAGTCCTACCTACAATCACAGAACCTAGGATTTCTTCTAAGAGTATGGACATAGTGGACTCACCATCCTCACTTGCAGTTGTCCATACTCAACAACCTCCTCAACCCATATTGATGTGGAAGCCCTGATCAAAGCCTATTTAAGAAGGGTATACCAATGGCTATGTCTACCCCATCCTACCCTGCTAAAAAAGAATTATAGGATGGAGGTATGATGTTGATAGAAGAACCCGAGTACTCTAGATTTCAGGGGCAACAAGAAGTCTTTGAATTTCAGACCCTGAAATACTATGAGAGTCTTTCTCTAGTTCATTTACCACTTCCCAACCCAAGTCAAACCAGGTAAGCTAACATGTTAAGAGGATTCAACAAAGGGTGGTTAAAGAGTTCAAACTAAAAACCTACCCATATAGTAGAGGCTAGCAGGCAGGACTGTTGGACCAAAAGAACCAATGAGCCAAGATCAGGAAAACCTCTAAGTCCCACATGCCACTGCAACAACTGCTGAAGACTCCCATCAGCTATTGTGTTCTCTTGCTTGAATGTCAGACTCGAGAGCATCTTAGCTCCAGCCTCGGCTGTTCTGATCCCATCAGCTGTTCTGATAAAGTTTGAAGAACAAAGTATGAAGATCAAAGAACTGAAGAACAACAGCTGAAGACTCCAAAGTACTGAAGACCAAGTACTGAAGTCTGAAGTACT
>BJCO01002357.1:0-13787 GCA_018326465.1 Flaveria floridana
GGGGGGCACGCTGGACGACAGGGGCGGGGGTTGGTGCCACGCGGCAACATCGCCGCCAGTCCCCCACACCGAGCCACATCCCCCTTCACCCCACCCTCTGTGACAATTCAACAGTAAAAAATATGACCGTTAGCCACACCCGCTAACGGTTATATGCCATTTGAAAAAAAATGTCTTGCACTATAAATACTAATTAATAAGTCAATTTTTTACACACCAACAATCTAGTTATCAAGTGATTAAATAACCATTAGTGTACTTAATCTATATTAGTTAGTAATTAACTAGCTAGACTAATACGTAAATGGTTAATTGTACAATTTCTTTCAACTGAATGAATAAATCAATATTTATTACGGCTACATGATATTAATAATGATTATTAATTTATATTGTTTAACTTATTATTAGGCGAAATAATAAATAAATAGAAAACTAGTCTTGATGCGACTTTCGCTTAACAAATTAAACGAATGTTGGATAATATTGTTGTTTAATGATTGACCTTTAAAACATTTTATATATTAATAGCCACAATGATATATATTGTACTTTCAGCTCATAGATCTAACATATTAATGAGATGCATAGGGACCGTAAAAAACCTGAACCCGAAATAGTGGAGATGTGTATTAGGATGGGTATTCAGTTACGTGACCTGGTATGATATTAGTTTTAAAAATATTCGCATATGAGATGGGTATGGAATTAAATGATATATGCCCAACCCTATTACCCAAAACTATATATGTTTTCACCCGAACCATATATGCAAATTTTTTTAATTTTTCTTGACGTTTGTCAAGTAATAGTTCACTCTAGTAGCTTTATTACGTGGAAAAGTAACCCTCTCTTGGGTTTGTCATGTAACTTGTGACCCTATATATATTAATCATAATGAAGAATGACATTTAAAATTACTTGCAAGCATATTCAAACACTGAAAATACCATATGAATCTGTATATAGATCGATACGTACGTCATGCCCTAGGGTTTATGAGGAATTATGAACATGTGATGATAATATTAGATGACTTTGAAATATCAACTGTATTGTAGTTTATTATTCCTTCTCCGAACACTTTAATAATCTAGAGGTTAATTAAAAGATGATTTGATTTGTTGTCTGTTTAACATTTTTATGTTTAAAATCAATATATATATATATTTTAGTTGGTAGCATACTTGATTGATATGTGTAATTTCATAAACTATTTATCACTTAGGAAAAATCTATGTACGTAGTCCATTTACGGGCTTTTGTGACTACATATTCAAGCAATGTGTTAATATGTGATCATATTACGTTTTTTTCTTTTAATGAACTTCGACTACGTTCACAAATGTTGATAACAAACAAGTGTGATCGAATCACAAATTTAGTAGTATTTGTATATTTATTAATCATAATTTCAACGCATTCTAATGACAAATGAAGAAATATTGACTAAACCATTTTTTTCTTAAACATGATCACGTGAAAACTTTTAACAATACCAATGGCATTCACAACTTCTTGCATCTGCGCATTCTCCCCAAGCGCCATTCCCATGCAAATCGGTACACAACTTATGACACCGTGCTTTATTACAATCACCATTGGGCATATCAGCAAGTTCAGTACATTCCGGACGATTTAAGTCCACCTTGCTCTCGCCGCCTTCATTATTAATCTCAGCACCTAAGACAACGAATAATAGCATTACAAAATCCAAAAATTATATGTGTAAAAAAACATATAATAAAATGGAATTAATCTACAAAAAGTTTTATATCTATACATATAAACACACACACAATATAAACTTACGTGATTTTGATGATACCGTGATAACTAGTAAAAGGGTTATAAGCGTTTTAGTAATAAGAGCCATCGCTTGTGTCTTGTTGCTTTATGTTCAAGTGTAGTGACTAAAAATGAATTGAAAAGTTGTTTACAAAGTTGTGCTTTTATAGGATGGTTTAGACTAATAGCATTAAATAATTTCTTTATATATTACGTTCAGGTTTTTATAATTAAATAGGATGATTAAATAGTGTGATTCAGTTTTTAGTTTTCAAGATATCTAATTAAATAGTATGATTCAGTTTTTAGTTTTAAAGATATCTAATTAAATAGTATGATTCAGTTTTTAGTTTTAAAGGTATCTAATTAAATAGTATGATTCAGTTTTTAGTTTTAAAGATATCTAATTAAATAGTATGATTCAGTTTTGGTTTTAAAAAAATATAAAATTAATTAGTATGATTCAGTTTTATTTCAAAAATATAGTTGAAGTTATATATGGTTGTAGTAATTATCTAGTTTAATGTAATATAGATAACATCAAATCATTGTCTTCTATGTCGATAAACAAAGCCAATATACTATTCTTTTCCGTATATATGATACAAATATTGTATTTTCTATTTTATAAATCTTTTTAGATGGTATTTTAGTTAATTAATCTTATTATCTTATAGCATCTTAAAATTTCACGAATTTAATTTTAAATGTAATTTTAGTTAAAATTACATCTCAAGGCAAAAACGAATCTAACCCTTATGAAATATTCAACAATATCATAATGTCACCATAATTACCACCTCTTCTGTTTAAAGTAATTATATAAGTAAATAAAGTTTCAAAAATTCACAAGTCCAGAAGAAACAATATCTTAATCTCACCATAAAAATGATATTTTGTATAATACTTATATATTGTAAGAATCATTTCTTTTATTATAAGATTTTTTCTTATTACTGAGATTACTTTTGTTCATACTAATTTTACAGTATAAATTGAAGACAAAACTTACTTTTGCAGATTTGGATAGAAGATTTTAATATAAAAAACTCTTTTATATAAATAGATTGAAATACGACTAAAAATGTATGCTAATAAATCAAAATATTTGAAAGCCATATCATATTTTTATTATAATGTTCACCTATGCTATATTTATGATTTTAGCACGCCCTAACTATTCAGCTTCATTGTTTTAACTTTTAAGATCACAAAAGCTATGCATAAAAGACAACATTTTGGTACTCATCATATATTTGAGAGTGGGGATTTATTGGAAGTCAAACTGCTTGCAAAATGGATTCTGCATAAATGGAGTTATCTCAAGCTTTCTTGCTCCTACATGGATGGATTACTCAAAGTTTTTATGTTCTCATCAAATATATGATAATGGTGCTTCTTATTTTCTACTTTCGTGAGATAGGTTATCATTCTTGCTTGATATATATTAAATAGTTTTAGTGAATCCGTGTATTGTACGGATTGAATAAATAAGATATTAAATAAAATAATTTATTTTAGTTATAAAATAATATATGATTTAAATTATTTATGAGTAAGGAATATAAGTAATAAAACATTAATACCAACTTTTAAAATTTTTGTTTTTAACTTTTTTAAATTTTTCCAAAAAAGTTATTAAACATTTCGTTTCAAAACAAAACATGTTACACAAATGTAAAATTTAAAATATTTTGTGTTTAAAAAAAGTATGATGTTTTAGAAAAAATTCTTTTATAAAAATTTGTTATTCTAGAAATAGACATTAAAAAAATGCCTACTTCTTAATTCTAAAAATAATTTTTAATCAATAAAGAATTAAATAGCATAATTAGTAATTAATGAAGTTATTTAATAAAAAAGATAAACGAGAAAATTTTATTAAAAATGAATGTGGTGTTACAATATGACATCTCTAGTTACCATTTTATTAGAACAAGTAGATACTTATCATGTATATTGTATATTATTTACACATATGAATCGAAGTGATTGTTTGAAGTTGTTCACATTTTACTATCACCCGACATTAGTTGCATTAATGCACAACAAACACTTTTGATGCATTAATGCATAATTAGCAAAATATACAATAATGCGTATACAAGAACTTGACTTCTAATTTATTTAACGGTGAGTTACACTTCTAGTTACTTACATTTAGAAAATGGTAAGGTTGGTGGTTCAAACTTCATTAACTTTCAACATGGTATAATAATAGTTATCAATGTAATATGTTGCGCACAAAAATAATAATGTTATCAATGTAATATGTTGCGCACGAGAATAATATTTGAGGTGAAATTATTTTTTTGCTGGAAAAATAACATTAGAGGCGAAAGAAAAATAATATTTGAGGAAAAATATATTATTTGGGTGAAATACATTATTAGGATGAAAAATATGTTTCGTCCTAGATGAATAAGTTTTACTCTAGAGTCCAGACTAGAGATACCGGTCAAACGAAAAAGTTTGCATTTAGACTTACACTCATGGGACTATAAATAGATGATTTAGCTTTCATTTGTAATTTCGTGATTAAATTATGAGTGCATATAAATGAAAAGAGTTTGTTTGAGTTTGAATGCTGTAATTTCATCATCTATCTTGACTAATCTCTCATGATTTTCATCCTCTATCAAATTATATCAAGAATACTTGGATTCTAAGATCTAATAATTTCGAAACTGGTATAAGAGCCATCGTACGTTGTTGAGTTTAAGTTGGTTTTGATGCTAAATCAAGAATTTCACCATTAGTGACATTAATTTTGAGGATCAATGTTTAAGAGGATTATTTTGGTCAAATTCAGTTAGTTATGGCGTTTTGATTGTAAAATTGAACCAGATTATGTGTTCAAACATCATCAATGATTAGAGTTGTGCTTGATAATTTATATGATTGTTTAACCTTCTAAAAGTCAAAGTTAAACCAAAATTCATTATGTTTATTTGTTCTTAAGCATGAAATTACAAATATTCATGGATTTGGAATTAAAAAAAAGGAAGCTAGCTCTACTGTTGCTAACAAGAAGTGTAGGAATCAAGTCAAGAACTACAACAATCATAAAATGTTCATCATCCTTTCAACCATCTAACAATCACATTACATTTTAGATATACATAAATCACATTAATAAATAAGTTGAAAGAGACGAAAAATACATTTAGGTCAGGAAAACACATTCAAAATCGAAGAAACAAATCATTTCAATAAAAACACTTGTTAATAAGAATTTATAACTTTTATATGTATTTAGATGTTTTCTGTGTACAAGTTTTTTTCCTTGTCAATGTCAAGCGTTTCAATAATAATTTTGTTCAAGATCTGAACGAAAAAAAATGTGCACGTCGAAAAAATATCTACCCGAAATATCTAAATCCAATTTTGTCAAAAAAATATTATCTTCATGGTCTTGAACTTGAATAATTAATTTAAAAAAGAAAAAGAAAAAAAAGATGAGGTTACCGACTGAAGTATGAAAAATGCCTTCATTTGTTTTTAAAATGCCGTTGATGTCAAAACAAGATGGGCCGTAAGTTTCTTTGTTGTTGGATAGTGAGACATTGTAAATTCTTTGCTGTTGGGCTCATGGTATTAAAAGAATTGGGCTGCAGATTTGAAGATTATTGGGTTGCAAATTTGCAATTAAATTAGTAGAATTAAGTGGGCCAATGAAAGTATGAAACTACATGTTGAATCATTGGGCCTAGGGAGTTTGTTCGTTATTGTGTTTAAAATCGATGAAACTAAAAAAAAAGAAAGTGATTTTAACTCGCATGTAAGGCTATTTGTTACATGTAAATATGTAAGTCAAATTACTTTCAAAGTTCAGTTTGGAGTTTGCATGTTAGACTACATGCTCGTGCGTAGATGAACTCTAAATTTCACTCATGGGCCGATAGGAGTCTGCCAAGAATTGCAAGGAAAAGGGGGAGAATTGAGTAAGAATTCGCGTGTAACGAAATAATCACGAATGAGATAAATTATAGTTATGTTCCTTTGCAATTATGGCTCATCTAAATGATAATTGATCTAGATCCCATGATTCGATTTTCGTCAAGTAGGTTTAAATTCTTCTCATTATATGCCAAAATGAAGGGGGTTTAATAGGAAGGAAAACCAAATTGAATATTGTTGGATTATGTGATGATCATACGGAGCTAATCTGGAAAGGTTAAATATCTTTGTGATGAAACTGGTTTTCCTAAAGTTGATTGTTGAAAGTTCAAGCTTATGTTTTATGCTTATAATTAGGAGGGTCTACACTTAAGAAGAAAATTACAAAATGCATTAGGATATTAGCAGATTCATGAAAATGTGTGATAGAATCGGTCAAAATTGATAGCATCATTATAGAGGAAGTGTTTTTAATATTTACGTTTTACATGTGTGGTTCAACATTTTGACGTTTAGTTTCCGTTTGGCTTTATTATTTCGTTTTTATTTTTTTTTTCTAATACGAGTTTTTCCGGTGTTGATGGTCGCCGACGATAGTATGACAGCTTTTCGGTGTTGGTAGTAGCTGACAGTGTTATAACATTGGTGTTATTTGACACGGTTTTACATCCACTCGACACAACGCGGGTGCCTAATACAAGTTGGATTTATTTTCTAAACATTCTATTACAAGTTCTATGAAATGAAATATTTATTGCCATTAATGCTATTGAATGTATTATTAATCGCATTTTCATTTACTTCTTGCATTGACATATATCTTCGCATTTAGTAAATTAAAACAGAAAACAAAATTTTTTATATTCAATTAATATATATTTTTAGTTTAACGTTGATTTTCTTTTGTCTGGTTTCATTCCTCTAATTTTGTAGTAATTTTACAATATTAGGTTTGTTTAATTATTTTTAGTTTATGTAGCAATCGTAAATCACTTAAGACAATTTTCATTTACACCGTTTGCTTTATGATATAATGATTTAATGAAAAAACAAGCTTATGTTTACACCTAAACCTATTTTTAACTTTATGTTAATATCTATATCATTCTTCATAAAAAGTTATTAGTTAAATCACATAGCTTCTTTTTTATTTATAACAGAGTTATAACAATTACAAGACCCTAAATAAAATAAATATCTAAATTTTGTTTATTAAGGATTAATTAACATAAGAGATATGCCATTTTATAACAATTAGTAATTCGCATGTTTCATATGTATGCAATAAAAATACACATGCTATTTAAATTCATAAGATCATCTCTAACGATACCCATGATCAAATGTGATAAAAATAGAAAGAGGTGGGGAAATCGTCTTGTTATAAAGATGTGCCCATGAGGGAGACTTTGTGAAAGGGAAATAGTAACCGATGCTCGAAGAAATCCTTCCCGACACGTCAACGTTGAGGAGCAGGTGCCATTCGTGGACCAACGGTGATAAAAATGATCTAAGGACTTCGATTTTATTCGTTTCATTTTATAATTTTTGGAGTTACATGAACATATATATAACAACTTTTAACTACAATGCCATTGACAGTGACACAAAGATGCATTCATACAATGTGCCCAAGAGTGCTTCCCATGGGAATTTCTACAAGACTTATCACATTGTGCATTGTCACAATTAGCGCGAGGCCACAAGATATAATCACCACATATGGGGAGATTTATCTTCATCTGGTTCTCACCACCTTCAGTATCAATCTCAGCATCTGACACAAACAATAATAGTATTTTAGAATGCGATATATCTATAAAAAATTTTCATATGCATCCACCTGTTTGTAACTCTGTTGAAGTTGTGATAACTAGTAAAAGTGCAAAGACCATGATAATAAAAAACTTCATCGCTTGTGCTTTTGCTTTATGTTCAAGTTTGGAGAATTAGAGTAAAAATGAACCGAAAGGTTTTGTATGCATAGTCGTGCTTTTAAATGATATTTTGGAGTTGTGACATTAAATAATTGTCGTGGGTTTAACATATTAAATGAATACACACGTGTGATAAAGTTATTGTTGGACATTAAACATCTGATCATCGATTATTTTAACGTTATCATCGAGGTATGATTTAAAAAGTTACACAATGGACAACAACAAGTAATCATGTGTAATGGTTTTACGTTATGAATCACGAATCATGATTAAATCAGTGGTGAATAATATTTTAGAGAAATAATTAATTAAACGGAGATTAAACGTTTATTAGTTAATCGTTAATTAATCAAATGTTTTTTATAGTAATTTCATTGTTTTTTACTAATTTAAGGTTAATTAGTAAAACCACAAAGCTTTAAATATAATAAAACGTGAATTACATGTTATTTATTAAACGTTAATAATTAAAAGGACCTAAACAAAATTACGAGAGTTAAAAACGTAAATAGTTTACATTTAAATAGTGGATTAAGGAAACCCTAATCCCCATCCACCAAAAAGTCGTCGCAAACAATTCTCTCTCACCCCTCCCTTGTCAACCATCAGCCACCACACCACCCAAACCGCTATCGATGTCACCGAGTAGCATCGCCTCGCCAGAATATGTTTCGCGTTGTAAAGGTTGGAACTTTTTGTGATTCAAATCGTCTATCGGGGTGGTTGATTGCTCCCAGGTGAAAAGTTTTGAGCTTTATCGTTAAGGTACAATCTTTAACCAATCTAAGGTTGTTAATTGTTTATACACATGTAATTGGATACCTGTTTGGGTTTAATTAATCAAGTCAATCATTAAACGCTTCTTCTAACTTTTGATATTAAAAAATTCCTACTTTTATTAACATTAATCAGTTAAAATTGATAAACGATACCCAACGGTTATAGTGAAAAGATATTTAATCTAAAAGGACTAGAAAATGATTCTAGGCTTGATATATCCTTTAATTGTCTTTTTTTGGGGGGAGGGGGGGGGAGGGGCATTTTGTTAAATCCATTAGATTATTGTATCAAATATGTCAGGTAATTGTGTTAAAACATAGGCACACCAGTATGTTCCATCGAAAACAAATTCAATACTTATAACATGGGATCTATGCTCAAATCTTAATTATTAAAAAAGGAGAAATATTATATTGAAACAAAACTCAAATTAATATGCTAGAATCAAATCCTTCAAGATTTTTGTACATCCTTTTTATTTGTCTCCTTGCCAATTATCTTTTTTTTTCTATTCTTCACGTTTTAATCATATCACAGCATATAACACCATGCATATATAAACGAACAAAAAGTTCTTAAATTTACATGTAAATGAAAACTTCCAAACCCAATAGAAAACAAATAATATAAAAGACAAAACACACGTTGACACATGTAGTTCCAAAATTTCTATACCAACATTATGAAAACATAAAAATGTCAAAGGAGTGTATTGAAATAAATCAAAACATGTTCTAAAAGCTTTGAGGAAGAAAGACAACATAAACGACAATCTGTCTTTGTATTTGTTTACATCGACCTTGACAACTCGAAAGAAATGAGTGACTCGACAAACGAGTGAGTCGCCTGTAGTGGCGGCTACCCACACGTTGCAATGGATGTGTTCAATACGCGTAGTAATGTTTGTCTTTTAGAAAGAACCAATAACGAACATTTTGGTAAGAGACATATAAGTGTGAAAACATATAAAGTTCGATGAGGAGGTAAATAAAACCACGAAAGTAGAAGACATCACAAAAGACAATATATATGCATGTATACATATATGTGATACAAATGCAATTTCGCTACATATACTTGTGTCGGTTTTCACAATTAATCCACACGTTGTCACGACATGTCATGTTCACAATTTAGAGACGGTGGAAGATTTGTCGTTCGTACTTGTGAACCTTACTTTAATAAATATTGCCAAAAACTTGAAAGTGATTTCTTCATGTTGGAAGTTTATGTTTTGGGGCTGCACTTGTTTGTACGATACGAACGAACATATTCAAGGAGTTGGAAGTAAATGATACCTATGTCAAAATTCGTTATATGATATAATTGTAAGTAACAAGTTTTTATGTTTTGATATGTTACTCAATTCACTATTATTTTATTTCATTTTATAGCTAGGCAATAAGATAATACCACAACAGTTTTATCAGGCTTGGATGACGTTTCATATATGTTACATAAGCTCAAAACACTATAGAAAGTTATAACTAAGAAAATAGTAATTGTTCGCGATGAAAATGTAAAAGACTGAATTTATTAACATATTAGAATGTCGATTTAACTTATCCAAAACCAATGTTAATAAACCAAGAACAGATTGTCCGGTCAGGCCAGTTTAACCAATAATCGCGGTAGTTCACTGGTTGGTTTCACTCGATTTAACGTTTACAATCAAACCAGTCGGTTTCCGACTATAACGGGCCTAACAAATTAAGAAGAGTGGTTTTTGTTTCTCGGGTTGATGCGGGTCAAATAGGTTGATTTTTCACCATAAAACTAAAAATTAATAATAAATTGACACTGAATTAAATAAGATATGCTTTAGACTAAGTTACACTTTATTTGACATAATAAAAATACAATTTTAAAGCGGGTGGGGCCATATTTTCTTTATAGTCGTACCATTAAAATTTTAACCATGCATATGTACTTTTTGAAACAAACGTGCACATGGAATACTTTTTAAATAAACAAAATTCAAATTTTATCAACAAAATTATATTAAACCTTGGAATATTATTACTTTTGACTATTGATATAACGTTGTCACTTATATTAGATCTAAGTGATGTGATTATTTTCCTGTTTGTGTGGTGTTGCTCTTTGTGTTTTTTAATAACTTGTAACCACTGTATCTCGATAGCTGGCATCTTGCTAGTATTTTTAGTGATATTGTTGTGTGTCTAAAAATATATAGTATCAAGATAATATGGATGTGTTTATGGTGTAAAGATGATTGTCATTAACGTCGTAATTTTAAATAATTTTTGGGTTTATTTTTTTTAACACTTTAATGTATTTATTTTATTTCAATTTAGAATTACTCAACATCTCAATTGATGCTCGAACCCAACACCACTTGGGTGAAATACATACACCTTTACTACTTGAGTGTACTAATATTATTATCAGATATTTACACCTATTTTTACTCAATTTCGCTCATAATGATTATAATTATCGACCCGTAACCCATCACAACGCAGGGGGGAAATCCCTAGTTTTAAAACATTTTAATATATTTTGTTCTTTTAAATAATATGAAATTAACAAAACTATTTTATTATAAAAACAATTAATCATGAAAAAACAAATGCAGAAAACTATGATGCTATAAAATTGTAAGAATTTATAGACGATTAGAGAGAAATGAAAGTTTCTAAAAGATGAGTAGAAATCTAATATATTTTATGAATTAGAGATAGTCTAATAAAACCAAACTAAGTGTTCTTAAACTTATACGTTAAATGGAGTTAAATACATAAAGTTTAAAATTACCATGGTACGGTGTTAAATGTTAATTACCCTTTATGAACTCAAAAACATGTAAAATAATGAAAAAAAACATGCCTTTTTAATGCAGTTCCATTAAAATAAACATTAACTGCAGTACGTTCAAAAAAAACATAATGATTATCAATGGTTATAAAAAAAGAAAAGTAGAATGAATAAAGTCACTGTTTTGATTTTTGAATTAAAGTAGAAGTGGACTGATCGGGTCAGAAAAAGGGTACGGATCCGGGTCAGACAGTAAATATGAGTGGTTTTGGATAGAACGTGTCTGAACGTTACAGACATGCTTATGGGTGTGTGAGTTTGTTTTCACCAAACTACTATTAATCATTCTGTCATATGTATTATTGTGAAAAGAATCATGAAAACAATCACTATTTTGGTGGATGTATTATACATTTATATACATTATGTCAGAGAAATTGCATTATGTAATCACAAGAAAGGTGACATTTCATTCACGTTTCTATTTCTATTTGTGTATGGTTTTGCATTTAGTTGATCTGTTGCTAGCATTAGTAGATGTTTCGTGTAGAGAAATCTTGTTGTTGTGATGATCAACAAGTTACGAGATTGCTTTTGGATTGAAATTATTTGTGGGTTTAATCAAAATTTTTAAATGAATGAAAATTAGTTTTAAGGACGATATATGATTTATATAATTTTCATAAACCGGAGATTATGAACAAGATGATCAAATTACACTTTTATTCGAATCTTAGAAGGAATTAAGGTGAAACTGCCAAAGACAGGTACTATCTTAAAATATGCTAAATTTACCCCTGAATTTCACATTTAAAATTTAGGAAAATCAATTTTGATGCGATTTTTATAAACAATAGTTAACAAAAAACAAAATATTCAAGCTTGCTTGGGGCCCTGCCCCTAAAACCAGGCTCTACCCTATTTAGGCTCTACCCTATTTAGGATCTACCCTATTTACCTAGTTAGAGGTTCTGCCCTTGGAACATTCATTGCTTAAGAGTTTCATCTCTAAAAATATTCTAATATTAAATATTATAATAAATACAAATAAGCGTTCAACGTGCATCTTCTGATTTGCTTGAAAAGTATTATGATCACATTAGTCGACTATAATGATTGTTAGCTTACAAAGAATCAATATACATGCAAAGGTAAGTCATGTATCATACCTTTTTTTTGTGTGTCGAGGATGGAAACGGCATCATAATTTGGCTATTAGATATAACTAGAATTAAACTCCTTACGTTGTGGGGGCGTAAAACTACGCAAAATAACACTATTGTCACACCACCATTAATGAACATTAACACTGGAATTACGGTATGTTAATACCAAAGCGTAAAACATATAAAAATATAACTAAATCGATTTAATACTACGCGATGCGACAAACCTGTTAAAGGGGGAAAATATACGTAAAAATAATAAACCACACACGCATGTCGTGTTGTGTTAACTCAGAATTTAGAACAAAACATAAAGCGAAACGTAAAATTTATGAATCTCACATGCATATTTATATCGTGTTAATTTGCAAAACTTAAAACGAATGTAAGATGAAAATTTACAAAATATGAAAAGTCTATAGGGACCAAAGTTGAAAGTATAAAATTTTCTAAGATTAAATTATAAAAGATGAAGAATTTTGAGTTTAAAGTAAACATAACCAAATTTTTGAAGGTTACTTTGCAAAATATGAAACCTTTAAGTTAAAAGTTAAAAGTCAATTTTTTTTGAAAACCCCCTATGTATGAGACACGACACCATAATGCATAGAAAAATTGCTAATTAGTATAACATAAATTATAGATATTACTAAGTACAAAATATGTTTTTTGAATAACAATTATTATTAGCCGAAAAAAAAACATGAAGACTACATGATTTAAATTCACAACCACTTAATTGAGAAGTAAAACATTTATCACCTAACTATTCTCTTAAGACACGTAATCTACTCTAATAAAATAAAATAATTTTTCGCACATGCCATATTCTTATAACTTTTTTGTCAAGTGTCAATACTCTAGAAAATCAATCCTTAACTAGAGCTTGATCCCCGACGCGCGTTGCGCATCATAGGGACGGAGTCTGAGCCTTAAAAAGTTGTTAAAATAATGTTTGTGTCGTTACAATCACAACATATCAGTATAGCGCAGCTCAGAACCATGTACGGTTACGGCTGCACACCGTAAACGGTTGCCAAGCCAGGACAACCGACGTTGGTTATGGTGTATCATTATAGCCACGAAACAAATAAAGAAAAAGGCCTCAGACGGACAAACATCCATCATCATCGGCACCAACAAACCACAATCTAAGGCATAAAGTATGACCTGACTAACCTGCAAACCAACAATCCCAGAAGAGGTAAAACCCAACATCATAAAAGTCTCAGATGAATACACAATCATCATCATCGACATAAGCAACAAACAATAGCAAAGTTTCAGCAGATGGAATCATTACAAGAACGGGTCATCACTTGTACACAATGTTTCACAAAGTGTCCGTGGACAAACAACTTTTACGCATTGTTCACCGGTATAACAACTGTTCATCTAGTTGCCTTATTAATAGATGGGATAATTTCATATAACG
>BJCO01002358.1:0-11684 GCA_018326465.1 Flaveria floridana
AAGAGACACAGTTTTCTCTAACTCATCAATCTTCCTTTGATAGTCAGATTCAGCTCTCTTAAAGTCAGATTTTAGCACATTTAAAGACTCAACCTCAGATCTGATTTCCGAAATGTAATCCTTATAAAGTTTAACTTTAGCAATACAGGCAGCAGTACAAAGATGTTCATATACCTGATCATCATCTGTTCCGGCCATGAGTGCTTGAGCGGGAGTCACATCCTGTACCATGAGTTAGAGATCTATTTATTAATATTATTTCTAAACAAACAAACTTTTTATAAAATAATTAATTTTTTTAAAGCATATAACTTTTTTAAAAATATTAAATATTTTCAAATTGGTATTTTTAAAAATTCAAATTTTTAAAGTAAAAAATAATTGCATTTGGGAGTTTTGACAAGAAAATTTTTGAAAATAATATATTTATACGGTTTGTTTTAGAACATAATGTTTATTTTTTTGGAAAAAGTTGAAATTAAAATTTTAAAATGTTGATATCACTGTTTTATTAGTTATAGTCAGTCATATCGTATCTTATAATATCATTTATAAATAATAAATTTTATTATATTAATATATTATTTATTAAATCCGTGTAATACACGGGTTTACTAATGCTAGTATATAAATAAATAGATAATATTATTAGTAATTGATGTGGTTATTTAATAGGAGAGATAAGCGGGAAAAATTTTATTAGAATGAATGTGGTGTTGACACGTGGCATTAGATGAGTCTAAAAAGTGACATGTGACAACCATAGTTAACTTTTTATTATAGTAGTGAGATAATGAGGGATTTTCAATTGAAAACCCAAAAATTGGCAAGAACCAAAATAACTATTATATGTCATAGATTAGAAAAATTAAAGGTTGAAACTGAAAAGTACAAAAAAGTAATTCTATCTATATGAGTTATCTGGATGAAGCGAACAAAACAAAAGGGTAAAGTAAGAAATACACTTATAAATTAAAACTGTATGAGTTAGGTTTCTCCATGTTATTATCATAAAAACCTAAATCGCAACAGGGTTCTGGATGGAATGATATATTGCAAGAACTTGGTAATAATGTAAGCAAGTTGGCCGCTCAACATGAAGATGATGAGATGAACTACTACATTATTACTCTGATATGTTGGTCTAACCAATTTTTATGTTTCTAAATGAGCAATAGAATAACAAATGAAGTTGGATAGGTAATTGTATAACAAGATTTTTAGAGCCTGCATATGGTTGTCCAACCTAAGAGCTTTTGCCCTTATTTTGATCATCTGGTGGATAATGATTGCAGAACAAGAGCATTTTTGCGTCAAAGGAATATCCATATATTTATGGATCTGCAGTTTGTTTTATTTAATCTTGGACTGTTTTGCTTTGTTCGGACCCAACTGAACCCAAGAATTGCAAACGATGGAAACAGATGGCCAACCGAGGCACGACATTTGTTCTGGTTTTAGATATATTTAGTTTCAATTCGCCTAAGAATTTGATGATACCTAACTTGAAATTGAATGTACAAACCCATGTAAGTTCGGCTAATGGCTTAGGGCCCTGATTCTTTACTTTGCTTTTGCCCTAAACACTAGATGCATTAATGCATAAATAGTAATTATACGACAATAATGCATAATTAACAATATATACAACAATAATTGATGTTTGAGTTTGTTGTAAATTGAAGATCCATATATGCTTATAATATGTTGGAAAATAATGCACATACGGATGCAATATTATTTGATAAGTTGCATATATGTATGTGTCCATTCATTTCTCAAGAAGTGTACATATGCATAGAACATTTTTTAGAATACACCAAATGCAAAGGTCTTGAAACTGCTTATAGAGTTTTTTACTTGGTGATACTAATATTATTAACTGTTATATAGTGATTTTTTTTATTTATTCGAATTAATTTATCTACATAAAATTTCGGCACCACTAAAAGAAATTGGATGCTTATTATCCTCATTTGAATATGGAATTATACCATGACCACATGTTGGTCATGCTATAAATGAAATCAATTAGTCACCTGAATATGAAACATTATTCTTAGTATTCACATTTGGCTTTGTTAATTTTGCATTAGAAAATCATCATCAAAGCTCTCCTGAAAAAATTAGTTCATTTGGATCACCAATAAACCTGCTCAATGACGTTTACGAATAAAACTGACAATGGAAATGATTGATGAAATTTAATTTGATTATATAACCAATTGAAGAATTGGTTTATTTGGATCACCAATAAACCTACTCAATGACGTTTACGAATAAAACTGAGAATGGAAATGATTGATGAAATTTAATTTGATTATAGAACCAATTGAAGAATAGAGGGAACGGTTAGGATAAGCCTACTAAACGAATTTGTATTTATTAGATTACATAATTACCCTTTTGTCTAATTGTTACGATAAATAAACCTAAAATAATTAAAAACAATTTGATTGGTGGGTTTAAAAAAAATGGTTCTCATTTTAATGGATCCCTAGTTATTATTTAAATAATAATAATAATAATTTTTTTTATTTTAATATTATTATTACTGTATCATCCTACCTAAATTAATATATACTAGTCGTTTGTCGGCCCGTGTTGCAGCGTCGTCGTACGTGACGTGGTAAAATACAGGCTAACAATCAACCCGACTTGTTTTTTGGCTAAATTCACGTCGAACCGTTAAGTAACTCGAATTTACACCATTGAACGAAAATGCATTATACCTGATCTGTCTTATCCCAAACAAAATTATGTCGATATATAGATCCGGTCAAAGCGTACCTAAAAAACACATAGATCACAACTGTAAGGACTCATTTTTTAATTAAATTTACGTTGAAATGTAGAGTAACCCGGATTTGTAACAATGAATAAAAACATTTTATATTTGATGAGACTAATTTTTGAACAAATTTTATGTCAAAATGTATGCATAAAAACATTTGACATTTGACAACTTGTACTGACACGTACACGACGTCGAATGAAAACATTTTATATTTGACGCGACTCATTTTCGAAAAAAACTTACATCAAAACGTATGTACGGAACATCTTATATTTGACTTAACTCATACGGACACACACCTAAAACTACGAACGTAAGAAATTAGTTTTTGAAGTTAACTTTGCATTGAGGTAAACCCGATATAAAACTTAAAGAGGTCAAAGTGATGCGTCAAAATTAACCAGTGAAACTCAAATTTAATAATCAAATATATTTCAATAAATAAATATTATTTAATAATTAAAATATAACTTAACAAACTATTATTTATAAGAAAATTGTTAAAATAGAAAAGCTTCTAAAACTAATAAGTGTAATAAGAGTTCTCAACCATCTATCTGTTTAATCAATTATTAAGATTAAATTATAAAATAAAAATAAAAATTTGTTTGAGGGTATTTTAGGAATATCAACTTTTGTTAACTTTTTGTTTGTAAGTTCACCTATTTTTTTAAATATTATTTTTTATAAAAACTACACCAAAAAATACAATTTTTCGTACGTAAAAAACCAACATATTTTCAGTTTTGTCCCATAAAGTCCCTTAATAACTTTTGATTTTAAAAAGACCAAAATTTTTTCACATAAAAACCCCTAACATAAAGAATGTTGCTCTTTAACATCTCTTTATCCATCTAATCACTCGTGAAACCTCTGAACCTACAACACAATTGAACTCCAACCTCTGTACATTTACTTTCCAAATTGACAAAGGGCTTTCGATCTTAAACACCATTAGAAGCTACTGGTGCAAGGAATTCGATTACAACCAACTCAAACCTATCGAACCAGAGCACCACAGTCGCGCCCGTGTTTGAACTCGTATCTATCAATTTTCATCAAATTAAAAGGTAATTAAACCCTCTTTTGATTCATTTTTATATCGGGAACAAAAGCCCCATAATTAATTTCATTAACCTCTTAGTTTTAATGATCAATTTGGCTGAAAACATTTCTAGGGTTCATATGAAAATTTGGGGATTTTCTAGGTTTGTGTTTTAAATAAAATTTTCCATTTTTTAACACAAGACTGGGCTTAGCCCACCGGTTAAAACCTTGTACATATGCAGGAGAGGTCACGGGTTAAAACCCAACCTCTGCATTTCTTTTTAAAATGTGTTTAATTTTTTTTAAATGCAAAAAATATGTTAATATTATTATTAATTATATAAAAATCAACTTTAATCAAAAACTAAATTTTTTATTTTTCTCTTAAACTTTCTTAGGAATTTGGTTAATAAATTTCTAATTCTTTTATCTTGGAATTATATAAATTTTTATAAAACATAATTTATTATTAATTTTAAAGAAATTAATCTTCCTTAATTCCCAAAAATTTCCATTCTTCATTTATATATATAAATATCAGGTGAAATTAAACACACCATTAGCTTCTAAATGATTTTACAAACGGGTATACACGTTTAATTGCATCATTAACACGATTTAAGTGTGAGAACGGTTTTGTTGTTTGATGGGGTTTCGGTTTTGAGTTCGCGGTGTTGAATTCGCAGTTTAGAATCAAATTAATTCCCATCAACGTGTGGGAAAGGAGTTCACGAATCGATTAAAACTTGTTTTGGGTCGAACCGTGTACTATTTCGATGTGTTTGGGCTTCGCCGCGGCCGCGGCCGGTGGCCGGTGGCCGGAATCCTCTGCCGGAATCACGGGGAGAGAGAAAGAGGGTGGGGGTTGGAGTTTAAGATTTTTTACAATTTGGTCCTTGTGGTTTCAAGTTGTTTAATTGCAGTCCAAAGTTAAGGTTTTAGTTTTAAAATAAATTACACTTTAGTCCCTGCAGTTTAAAATGTTAATATTTTATGCATAAACTAATTAATTCAAGTTTCTAAGATATAAACATTATATTGTTTTTATTTATTTACAAGGTTACACTTATTATGACTATTAATATTTTTATTATTATTATTATTATTATTATTATTATTATTATTATTATTGTTATTATTATTATTATTATTATTACTACTATTATTAATGTCATTAATTATTTGATTATCAAAATTACGATGATACAAGAAATTACAAATAAAACCCTCGTATTTGTATTAATAAAAATACAAACCCTTACAAGAGCTAACGACGTTAACAAACGTTTAACAAAAATTACAAAAGGTCACAATAATATTATAAATAAACAATAATATAAATGAATTTATAATAAATTAGAGAAATCAGAGAACCCAACCCCACCCCATCTGCAACCTAAAGTCAACAACCTCATCATCCCCGCCCACCGCCGCCCCTCACCACCGTAACTTACCACAACCCCCGATGGGAAGTTCCTGCAACGTGCGGTCACCACCTGGATTTGTTAGAGTAGTAGTAGTTTGAGAGGGAGATCTACTGATTTAGAGGGAGATCTACTTATTTACAGGTTTATATGATTTGGGTGCAATGTTTCTTGTTTTTATGAGAAAATCTGTGGTAAATTTGGGATAACATGGAGACGGCGATGGTGTTTGCGGTTGTGGTTAGGCGGTGTTATGGTGGTGGTTAGGCGGTGCTGTGGTGGTGGTTAGGCGATGGTGGTCTGGTTATGCCGGCAACGGTGATGGTCGAAGATGATGGGGTGGTGGTGTTGGATGACCACTACGACGATGATTTGTGGTTGTGTATTTGTTTCACGATGAGGGTCGTGGCTCGTCGGATGTTCTTGTGTGGGGAGAAGGTGGGAGTGGTGGTAGAGAACTTCCGAACATAGGGAGAGGAGGTGGCGACTGATGGTGGGAGTATCAGTGGCACTCGGTGGTAGAAATGTGGTGGTGGTGTGTGGCCTGGTAGAATGATCATTTTATTGTGACTTAACGAAAAAAGATAACAACCATCCATAATGAGACCTTTAGTGTTACGTTTTGTCAAACACGTAAACTAATCTTTTAGTTTTTCAGATCTAGGAATCAAAAAGTGAAAATTGATGTAACAACAAGAACATTACATTTCATGTAATCAACTCAATAGTATAAATTCAAACCAAATACACGGCTTTAAATTTCTGTAATGTATAGGTTTTATTATTATTCCTATTCTAATATTGTTAAATTATTTTTGTTTGCTTCAATTTGAAGCTTTCAAGGCTAGAAACCAAACCACCATCGCCCAAACAACATACTTATTTTGCTTCGATTTGATCTGTTCAATTCGTTCTAGATTCTAATAAACCAACACCCCTCTTAACTGTTAACGACAAATTCTTCTCAATTCAATAATCTGATTCCATTTAACAATTTGTGAGATTCAACACCCCTTTGGCCTTTAGAACAACAATGGCGATTCAAATTTCAGTGTGTTCTTCGTAGAATTCAGCTTCATTGATTCCTTTTTATGCTTTTGGAAGATCAAGATCAAGATGACTATGAAGATGAGGCTCAGAATACCACTCATATTGTTAATTTTCGTGACGGTTCTTGCCCCAATTGTTCTCTACACTGAAACACTTTCTTCCATCTGTAACTCTCTTCTTCAAATCATCTATTCACCATCAATATATGTATGTCTAATCGATTTTGTGTTCATTTGATTGCAGCCACTGATGATTTCGTTCATGAGCCTTCTACTACACGTGTAAGTCTTACGTGTTACATTTGCAATTTCGTCGATTTGGAAGTGATTGTTCGTAATTTGTGTTTTCATTTGTTTGTTTTTGGTTTCAGTCGTTGAATCGAGATGTGAGATCCCAAAATTTGATTCCTCAGGTAGGTGGATCACTAATTTAGTTTCTCTGATTTGCGATGTGTGATGATAATGTGTTCATTTCGCACTGATTTTGATTCATTATGTTGTCAGGAGTTATCTGCAACACAAGAAGAATCACTTGGTGATGTTGATTTGGGTGATTTGGGTAGGTCCATTCTACATGATGGTGAAAGACCTAGGACATCTAGACAGCTTAATCAAGGTTGTTTTCATTACTTACGTTTAGGACTTGATCGTTCTTTTTGTGTTTAACTTGATGATTTGATGCTGATACGAACAGAATCAAAGGGAGTTGACACCATTGTTGTGTCTCAAAATGACAACCCCATCAAGCAAGTAACTCATGAATTGAAGGAAGCCAATGATAGTGAGAACAAGGAAAATGTGAAGTCGAGATCGACTAAGCATACGATGGTAGCCATTGAAGATGTAAGTTTCCTTAAGTTTGTATAGAGTTGTTGCTTTGATGTCCCTTTCATTGATCTATATACTTAATTCCATCTTGAAAACAAGAACTAGTTCTATATTTCTTGATTCTGCTATATGTAACTGAGCAACTTGACTTTTATATATACTTGATGCTATATGGAAGAGAATTATTAGCTACTAAATGGAAGGATATATCTACCTTAGTACCTTCTCACCTTGAATAAGTTGATATTTGACACTGGGCATATATAGATTTTGTATCATGTATTGCTTATGTAGTTAGTTTTATAATTTCCCTTCCATGTATAGCATTTTCTTTAGGATATGAAACTTGTATGTATATGCTTTCCAGTATTAGGAATTAGTCACTGAAGCATTAAGCATGTCATAGTATTAGAGCAGATTGATCATTGGTTTCCAAATGTCACTACGAAAACCAAAACCATGTATGATAGCATGAATGTCATTTTGTCTCCATATTGCATGCATGTTTCTTATATCTGGAGATATATGGAGCTTCTCCATGATTGAAATTATTAAGAATGGGTGAATGACATGAGCGATGCATTATTTGCCTTCGTGAACCAACTGGACAGAGTGGCCACTTACCAATTGTTACCGTCACCACCACCTTTTGAATGCTGCCGTTGACTAGTTCCAATTACTGTTACCGTCACTAACACCTTTTCGTGAACACCATCCGACCCCCACCACCAATTTCACACTTCCACAAAGGAAAATAAAGTTATAAGTTAAACAGAAATTAAACATACTTTTTATAAAGAAGGAAGGTTTAGGCAGAAGTTGCCGCATGTGCATGTGAACCGGATATGGGATACTCATTGTCACATCTTTGTTATTGTTGGATGAGAGAGAAATATGATACAGTAATAAAGTGACCAGATATGCAACCCATCCATTTGCTATGACTCACATGTATTCTGCTTTGACCATATTGGCTTATAATAATTGCTCAAAAATTTTGAAAACATTGTTCTATAGTATTCGGTGACTCGTATAAAACCAAAATATGATTCCTGGCAAGCCTTTGTGTTTTGACAATTTCTTGATAGCACTACTCAGATGAGAAATATTTTTCTGTTGATCCTATTAAGTATGGCATACTCCTCAAGTATAACACTCATGATGAACTTTCTTTATTAGTATTACCAACATGATTTTTTATATCAAAATTGATCTTATGACCTATGATCATTTATTTTTGTGACTGGTATCGTTATGGTCTGTTGAACAATTACTACTTCATGTGTGAGACTTAAATCATGTCTTAACGCCTGATCTTTTCAGAGCTGGTATCAGCTTTATTTATTGTCTGGAGCTGGTATCCGCTTCATGTGTGGGACTTAATTCGTGTCTTAATGCCTGATCTTTTAGGAAACCAAACAAGAGGCTCAGAAAGTTGGTAAGAGGGAACTAGCAAACACCAGCAGTAAGAAACCGGATGAACATGTTTTGGTAGATAGTCGTGTTCGATATCTCAAGGATCAGTTGATTAGGGGAAGACTTTATCTTTCCCTTTCAGCAACAAGAAGCAATGCCCAATTTATCAGAGAACTTCGGTTGCGTATGAAGGAAGTCCAAAAAGCACTTGGTGATGCAACCAAGGATGCAGATCTACCAAAGAAGTAGGCCATATTTTTAATTCTGCGATAAATGAGTCATAGTATTTTGCCTTTTTAAGAAATTTCTTTGTTATAGTAGTTACTTATCTTGTTATAAATTCAGTGCCTATGACAAGCTGAAGGCAATGGATCAGACTTTGGCAAAAGGAAGGCAAATACAGGATGATTGCACTGCCATTGTAAAAAAACTACGTGCTATTATTCACTCAACTGAAGAACAGCTACGTGCCCATCAGAAACAAGCCTTGTTTTTGACTCATTTAACTGCCAAAACTGTTTCTAAGGGCCTCCATTGTCTTCCTTTACGCCTTTCAACAGAATACTATTCTTTAAATTCTTCTGCTCAACAATTGCCAAATCAAGAAAATCTTGATGACCCCAACTTGTTCCACTATGCATTGTTTTCAGACAATGTTTTAGCTACAGCAGTCGTTATCAATTCAACTGTCACAAATGCCAAGGTAATTGATTATGTTCTTTGGGCATTTTTCATAAACTTTTTTCATCTTCTGATAGCATTTGTAAAGTGTAATTGTTAACTTGTGAGCATGGCAGGATCCTTCAAAACATGTGTTCCACATTGTTACCGACAAGCTGAATTATGCTGCAATGAGGATGTGGTTTCTTGCAAAGCCACCCGGGAAGGCTACAATACAAGTACAGAACATTGATGAGTTTACATGGCTGAATGCAAGTTATAGCCCAGTTCTTAAGCAGTTGGCTTCTCAGAATATGATTGATTATTATTTCAAAACAAATAACGGGGCCGAGTCTGATTCAAATCTGAAGTTCCGCAACCCAAAGTATTTGTCAATGATGAATCATCTTCGATTTTACCTCCCAGAGATATTTCCAAAGTTGAAAAAAGTGTTGTTCTTGGATGACGATATTGTGGTTCAGAAGGATTTAAGTGGTCTTTGGTCTATTGATCTGAAAGGCAAGGTGAATGGTGCTGTTGAGACGTGTGGGGAAAACTTCCATCGGTTTGACCGCTACCTCAACTTCTCAAATCCCATCATAGCTAAAAACTTTGACCCGCGTGCTTGTGGATGGGCATATGGAATGAATATATTTGATCTGGAGGAATGGAAGAAACAAAACATTACAGAAGTTTACCACTCATGGCAAAACTTAGTAAGTGCTTCATTAATCTGAGTTCTCAAATACATTAATTGAGACATTCTCATGATCATTTGTTATGTGTTTGGATGCAGAATGAGGAGAGACAACTTTGGAAGCTGGGGACATTGCCGCCTGGTTTGATAACATTCTGGAAACGAGTACACCCGTTAGAAAAGTCATGGCATGTGCTTGGGCTCGGGTACAACCCGACTGTGAGCCAGAAGGAGATTGAACAAGCAGCAGTGATTCACTACAACGGGAACTTGAAACCATGGCTCGAGATAGGGATACCCAAGTTTAAAGGCTACTGGAGCAGGTTTGTGGACTATGATCAGGCGTATATGCGAGACTGCAACATGAGTCCATGAATTGACTAGAAAGGAGAAGAAAATTTGGGCACGGGTAGTATATATATTCTTTGATTGGTGTTAGTGTTGATGATTAGTTTCTCCGTGTGTCAACCGTGTCCGTTGTTGCTAAAAGAGAAGCTAGTCACGGGTTATGATGTTTTTGTATGGGCGTATGATCTTTGGGGTTCAATTGTTTTGGCTGATTCTATTGAAGGATGATGATGTGTATGTAGTCATCTTTAACAACATATTCAAATTTCCCTTGGCTCAACCATACACTCTTGTCGAATCAAATATTCAAATCGGCTAATTCTTCTGTTGACACACAAATCGAAGAGACGTCGTAGACTAATCATACCACTCATAATCTCATATGTTGTCAAGTCGTTACTGTCGTAAATAGTTGTGACGATCCTATGCACCCGTGGTTATAACTGGGGTATCATATTTGAATCGTCAAATATATTTGAAAGTCAAAGTAGTCGTGTACAAGAATACTATGTAAAATAAAAAAACAAGATGGAGGAGTTTTGTGGCTTTGTGCATCTAACCTTTTCAAAATCACAAGATTCTCTTTTTTTTTCCATTGTATAAAACCAATTATAAAGATTTAATAAACAACAAAACGTTTTAAAACATATAGTTTCCATAAAATAGCAGTTTTGAGTTGGAAGATGTACCCGTAAGTACCGCTAAATTCCGTGGATCTGAAACTTGTGTACACTTTAATCTTTGTACTTCTCCAGACGCCAAATACCCTTCTCAAGATCTATATCATTTTTTAAAACCGAACCGAACAATAAAAACAATAAAAGCAGAAGAAAAAAAAGCCGGACAATTAACCAAAACCAAATAAAAAACCGCTGAAAAACACCGGACTGAAACCAAAGCTCAGTTATGGTTTCTTCAATAATCGATGGTCGTTATCGGTTTCGGTGGGAGCTAAACAGAACCGAAACACGTAGACCCTAGAATCCATAATAGTGTAGTTGAGCGTAACCAAACAGTGAGTCAATGTAGACACTATCTAAAGAACATCACTTGATATACTAAAAGACTGAAAGCACACACAATTAATCTACCAAAGATAGAAAACCTAATATAGCAGCAAGAAGTGAGTGATTCTAATAAAAAAAAATTATTTTTTCCTCTCAATTCTAGAACTTTAAAGACGTACTGTCACGACTCACGATAGTCACAACACACCACGCGTCACACCACATATCCACCACGTACCCCTCCACCACCACAACATTACACCAACACCCACCTCCACCTCCACCTCCACCTCCACCTCCACACAGTCCCTCCATCTCCGACCACCGTAAACCACCGTCCACCACCACCAACCACCATGAACCCCACCGACCACCACCACCACCACCACCACCACCAAACCCTCACATCCA
>BJCO01002359.1:0-11625 GCA_018326465.1 Flaveria floridana
GATGAACGGCCACCCGCCGGTACCCCAACTCATGTGCCACCACCAACATCAGACAGAGGAACGGCCACCGCCGGTACATGACATCGGTTCCAAAGAATCGAACTGCCTTACCACGTCCTCACCATCACCAGCGCCGCCGGCCAACCGACCTGCCGGAGGCAACGCAAAACATACGTGCGCCACCATCGACGGCTTCGGCGGGTCTGATCGGAGCAGCAGACATATGGACTTGATAGAGCACGCCACAACTGTATCATGACCGGACCAACCCATCAAAGGCCCCTTAGCTGTGTCTCTCTTCTTCTTCTCCTGATAATCTCTTGATTTTTTTTCTCTGTCTACTTGCTGGTGGATTGCATAAAACATTTACACGTATCATTGATGGGGGAGAAGGGTAACACGTATCACTAATAGCTTAAGTGGTAAATGGATAACCATTGATCATAAATGGATGGACCAGATTTCAAATATTACTATTCATTCCGTTTCATTATTAATAGAGTAGAATTATTATGTTTAACTAAATTTTTTTTAGCTGCGGCGGGTTATGACGGCATGGGAACGACATGATAAAATGTAGACTACAATCGACTCAACTTATTTCCAAACCAAATTTACTTTAAAACGTAAAGTATCTCGAATTTATACCGTTGAATGAACATGTACTATATCAGACCCTACTGTTTTTCAAATAAAATTTATGTTCAAACATAGACCTACTCTAAACGTATATAAAAAATCACTTGCAACGACGCCATATGCAATATGATAAAATATAGATTAAATCCCCCCTCTCGTTTCCAAACTAAATGAACGTCAAAACGTAAAGCAATTCTCTCTTGAAACAATAATTTAACTCGTGTGATGGCGCAATTTCAAACCACGTCAAAGCAACGTGTGAAACTGAGACGATTTGATATAGATAGAAAAAAGTATTATGTCTAGTACGTTGCACCGTAAATAAAACCTAATATGCTCAAGAAAAATAAAAACGACTGAAAAGAAGAAACATTAAAAGAGTAAAAGAAAAAAAAAATATTAAAGTATAAGAAAAGAACAAACCAAAAACTCAAAGTTGCACTTCACTGGACTCAAACCGGGGAGGGAGGGTCCAAAATTCTGCGCTCTAATTAAAAATATCCACTGACCTTTCACTTTAAATATAAGTATAATATAACATTATAATTATAAAATTAGTTAAGTATAATCTCTTTTATAGTTTAAGACTATTTTAAGGCTCTCGTGTTGCGCAGATATGTAAAACAATAAAGTTTATGCTGTTTAAGTGTAAATGTGAAGCCCAACCGTCTAAAAAGTGAACCGTGCGTCCAACGGTTTGATTTTCTAAGTGTGTCCAACCGCCCAAAAGTCCAACCGTCTGAATAGTGCTCATGTGCCTAAACAGGCCCATGCGTCCAAGTAGAAAAATGGCTAAGTGTAGGGCCAAACGTCTGAACAGGGCCCATGCGCCTACATAGGCCCATGCTTCTAAGGTAAAAAGTGACTAAGTTAACCTATGAACTTTATATAAAAGTAAAATCTTGAGTGAGTTGCAATGAGACCATTTATAATATTTGAAACTTAATACAAAAATAGAAAACCATTAAAAATGTTGATAAAAATAGGCGTGTCACAAAGGAAAAAAACAAACAGTTTAAAATACTAACCTTCATAATATTAAGCATGTGAAAATTTGGATTTATAAAAATAATATGCTAAAAGATAGAGGGCAAGAAAGAAAAAAAAAAAGACTACAAAAAAGTTGAAACCTTGAATCAGACGACTTGTAAGTTAGTGTGTTGATAACTTTACGTTATAACGTACAATTTTCATTTTGTGTGAAATTTAAACCAAGATGTACATAAAAATAAACACATCGTAATATATTTAAAATTTTATTAAAAGTTAAATTTAAATTTATTAAAATCTAAATTTTTGTATTAGAATTAACATTGACGCCTGAAATTTTACCTTAGATCAAGAGCAAAAAGAATAAATTGTTGGAACTTTTTCCCATAAAAGAAGTAAAGAAGATGTTTAGTTATTTTTGGTGAGTAGGAACTTATACCTGAAATCAAGGAACTCAACTCATAGAAGATTAATCAACAAAATTAAACCCGAAATTAAATGTACTAATACGCATATTGACTCGGTTTAAAACCAGTTGAAACACTTAACATTTGAAATAGTCGAGTCAGAGCTGTAACAACTGTGAAACATACTATTGAAATTATCAAGCTTTAGTAACGTGTAGGTAATAGTCAATTACTACCGACCTTGCACCATCAGCAACAACTCGTTACTATCTACCTGTTGAACCAACCTTCGGTAGTAATAAGTCACTACTGCCCGTCAATAGTGAATGAAAATATGTCATCAAAACGACAAATTCACTTATTGTCCACATGCTCGAGCAGGCTCGACCATGTGCACGTTGGGTGTATCACACCCTTATACTAACCACTAGGTATTTCTTTTTTTAAAGGAAACAATGAGCATGTGAGATTTTCCCTTATAAACCCGCAAGATATCCCTTCTTACTTATGTTGATAAGTTCCTATATCTGTTCTAGTTTCACAATTTGTTAGTATCAATTACGCATATTTGAGCATTAATAATTCATTAATCTTAGCTATGTATCAGACGTGGTTTTATTTATTGTGAAGCTCTCAAAAAGCTCACAAAGCAGAAAAAAACCCAAAGAAATAGTAATTACGAGTAACAAATACACAAAATTATTAGCGGTGATCAAAACTAGTGAAAAGCTTATTTTCACTATAACTTCTAACATTATTTCACATGAATGGAGATTGATGATCCATATAATTAAATGTCAAGATACAATTGCAACAGTTAAGTACTTCGGGGAATTAGGTTTACTTTCAAACTCTCTCTTGTGAAGCATACTTAGTATCTTGAACAAACCAGTATTTATGTAAACATTATTACACCTCACACAACCCACTTTGTATTTTCATAAACTATTAAAAGCCATACGCTTAACCTTCTTGATATCTACGAAAATGGACTAGAAAGTTTTAACCCCCTTTGTAGGTTTGGGGTACTCCCCATAGTCACCTTAGTTTATATAAGTAGGTTGTCCTATTAAACTTAGATCTTGAGATCCCTGGTCTTAATTTTATGATTTAATCATATCCCTCATGAATACATATGAATTAAATCTCCACTTAAGTCTTTTTAAACAGATTTGCCATGTTATATTTTGACTTGACATAGTCAACAATGATAACCAAATTGAGAGTATTTGTTGTATCATATTATGTCCACCTTGAATTTGCCTTGACTTGCCATCATAAATTGAACTTTTAGCTCTACCAGTTGTCGATTAACTATTACAATGTATACAAATTCCTAATGTTGATTTAGGTTATCTTGGAACAACTAGAACTTCATGGTCCTTTCAAAACATTTTGAACGTGATGGAATAACAAAACCATGAAACATGTCTCTGATTTCTTTCGAAGACATCACAGCAGGAGACTAGATGCAAAGAACATTATAAGAAACCAGAGAGAATGAGAAGATAGATATATTATAACTTCTTACATTTGATCTTGTTTGATAAAGTGGATGGCTTTACTAATGACAGCCACAACTAATCAACAATGAATGGTGCACGAAAGTAAGCCTTTTGACTTCTGTTCTTCTTGATTGAATGCAAAGTGGTGGGGGTGGGGGGCAAATGGTGATGGTAGCTAGGCTTTCTTCTCCCCTAGCTTATTGATCTCACAAATGTTACTTTTTATATTAAAAGGAACCCTACATTTATAATCACTGAAGAAGGTTCAAATTTTTGAAAGGTTTAAATGGGAACTTGCATTTTTATAAGAACAAAAGAACACATCACTCCCATTTTAAAAGATAATGAATGGTTTATGTTGTTTTAAAATAGCTTCTCACTATAAGAAAATAATTTACCGTAGCATATGAGTTCTTTTTATATTTATATAGACATCCAACCTGAGATATTTTAATTAAAGTTTTTCTTCTTTTAAGAAAAAACTAGAATTACATCAGTGTTAAGCTGTTGTAAAATCACATGCGATCTAACAATAAGTTAATATGAAAACAAGAATAATATGTGATCTAAGACTGAATTACATGTGATTTAAGGTTGAATTAGTATCAACTCATGTGTGAAGAAGGCTACATCACTTGTGTATGAATTCGTTTAACCTCAATAAGAGAAAAATAAAACAAAAATTGTGTATTTAGGTTATAAACTAGTATTAAAACTTCAAGCTACCACGGAAACGTCAATCCGTTAAAAATAACTTTGAAACTTTGTCAAAAACTAGCTAGTTGAAGTACAAACGTACAAATTCTTAAGGCTTATATAAAGTGTCAATTCTTTATAATTTTCTTTTCTCTTGCTCCTAACTACAACTTCTAAAATATAACATTTATAAATTCATTTTTTAAGTGGCGAAACACTTATATTTAGTGAGGTTCGGGAATGAATTTTTTAAGCAGTCTTATTTTCCTTATATTTGTAGCCAGGAGCAAGCGAAAAGTAAATTGTAAAATAATCGCCACTTTCATTGAGTTTTGAAAACTTGCACGACGCACAACACCATTTGAATTTACCGAACTCATAGATAAAAATAAGCATGTCGTAGTTCCGTATTCAAAATATGTTAAAACGCTAAATTTTAAATTTTTAAAAAAAACAAAAAAACTAAAACAAATTTGTAAGTGTTGGAAAGAAATAAATACATAATTACAGGATGTATATGCATCTAAACTTGAAGGGTTGTAATGAAAGAAAACTAATTCATTACTAATAAGTTGTACCACGATGTAAATATAAATGTATATGAAGTTGAGGGGTTAGAATAAAAAAAAAACTAACTCATACAAAAGACCAGAGAAACTATGCATAAAGAAGTTGTGCTATGTCTTTCAAGGGCTTGCTACCTGTCCTTTAAAGTATATGTAACGAGAGAGACTATTATAAGGTAAAAGAACAAGAAGCTTGAAAACATCATGTGGAGCAACGCAAGGTAGGTACTGTGTTTCTTTACCGGCGTTACTTTAAAGTATGTCTCGTCGTGTTTCTTCAATGCATCTCTCCATTTCTATGCTTTCGATGATTAATATTTTGTTACCAATCTTGAAATTTCACCTAGTTTTATTTTGCATATTAAAATTTACCTAGTTTTGTAATTTATGGGGACCAAATTGAGGAAGAATCAAAAGAAGAGTGGTCGTGATCACGTGAGCCCCGGTCACGATCGAATTGGAAATCATGATTAGCACCCTGGAGGCCGTGGTGATGCAAGAGGTATGCACACCACCACATCCTCTTCAACAAATCCCCTCTTCAACTTTTGTGGATTTTGAATTTTTTATTCCTACTTTGAAAGAGTTCGGTCTTTTAATAAAATTTTCACTACTCTATCCATCTCTCTTTATTAATGAAACGATATCTGCTTAACTTCGATTCATTTTATTTTGGCACATCTGGATGAAGTCAAATAAGATAACCATACTAACTGACCAATGTATTTTTTGAGTCATAGTTTCACCTTTCTTGTAGGGGAAGTTTTCAAACTGCTGCTTCATTATTTATTTCTTGTTTTCCTTAGCTTCCTCAGATCCTTCATACATCAGGTTCAGTGCATCCCAAAGTTCTTTTACACTCTTGCACTTCTTAAAGCCTCTGTAGATGGAGTTGTGAAGAGCAATATGAAGAGCACTCAATGCTTTCTGATCAATGTCTATTTTCTTCCAGTATTCTTCAGAATAATCAGCCACTTCCTTGGGTATCATCCTACCTCTAGAAGTTACTAAAGTAGTATTTGGGAAGTAAGGTCCATAGACTACAAATCTCCCTGCTATCTTAAAACTTGATAAATCCTTCCATTCTCATGCACCAAGTGTCAAAATCATTAAGAGTGATCAGCGAAGACTTAGTCATTGTGTCAGTTTCTATGTCAGCTTTAGAAAGAGACGCCTTTTGAGCAAGTAAGTGAATGTGAAACTGAAGAGTGATTCAAGACGGTGAGATCTTGCAATCAAGAGCTTGAAAAGCTTTGATACCAATTGCAGGACTAGTTATGGTTCAAACAACAGTTTCATAATTGGAGATTATCAACTAAACAGACTTACTAGATCAAATAGGGAACTAGAAAGTAAAACAATGAACAAACAAGTAAGAACACTTAAGAACAGAAAGAATGTTTTTCAAGGTTGATGTATATTGCTCTCAAGTATTTACAAGTGTTTTCAAGCTAAGTCCTTAAAATAATACATGGGATACTTTATAATACAACCTAAAACCGACCATACTTTGAAGGCTAGCTTTATGCTAATCTAGACAACAAGATCAATGTTAGAGTCAAAAGACAGATTGTCTTTTGACTTGTGACTATTACAGGCCATAGCTCACATTCTATTGAAATACAATAAGCATAAAAGTACTAAAGTATGAAATTACAGACAAGAGACCATATTGTATAGTTGACAAAAGTAAAAAGGTACTCATCAACTTATATATGTTGGTGTGTCTTTAAAGATGACATCGGAAAGTTATTATGATTTTGTCAATAGTATGTCAGAGTGTCACAAGTCTTCTTAGTCCTCGGAAGAGTTCAGTCTTCAAGCTTCGTTTCGGAATACTTTGTCTTTAAGCTTCGGAAGAATTCACTTTGCCTTCGGAAGATTTCTGTCTTTGGCTTCGGAAGATTTGAAACTTAGTTATTCTTATTTGTACATATTCAAATCTTTCTAAGTACTTCCTTCCTTGTACTTCAGTGCATGCTGAGAGATTCTTGGTTAACATCAACCACTAAGATAATCATCTTGATCTTATAACATACAATATGGGTTGTCATATTTGGGTCCATAGGCATATTTTCTTCTGTGAATGTTCCTTAACCACCGACAATGGGTTTGTCAGACCCACCCGGTCATCAAATAGGCATGAGCATGTGCCTGATACATATAGGAGCCCTATGCTATTTTCATCCAGTTTGACACACCCTATTAAATATATTAGGATTTCGTATACCCCAATTGACCGTGCATATTTCTAATAATTATAACTAATTACAAGTACAGACACAAACGAGTATATTATCTCCGTTTTAATAACAATCATGATAACTCACCTGGTTACAGTGACTTAACAGTTTATAACAGTTGCTATTATGATAATACCTCAAAGTGCTGATACAGTTTAAGTAATCTTAGATTAGGTAATGATACAACTAACTAGTTATTGTCATAGTTGGATATTGGCTAAATCTATCTTATTCAAGCATGCATGATCAGTTCATGTCTAACTAAGAGTAAACTATCCAAAACCACACCCTAACAATAACCCTAACACCTAAAAGTAATAATGCTAGTAATATAAATGCTAATCCTAATAATAATTATAATAATGCTATAGTAAATAATAATTAACTTGTATAAATTTAAACGAATACATACCTTAAAACTATCTACGGTAAGTTAATGTAGAGTTCCCCTACCCGAGCTCCAAAAACAACTATTCACAACACTCGGTGAGGTACTGAGTACCCGAGATTCCTTTTATAATATAGCGTTCTTAAGAAAACATTTATTCTAAATTCCATCCTAAGGTTTCTATACATAGAAAGTAAGCAGACACCTCAATTTCTTATGCTGGGCCATGTTGGATATAAGATTTAGCAGCTAGTCTGGTTGATTGCTTACTTATATAATTAATTCAACTTCTTATTTCGTTTATCTCTTATAACTTTTAAAATATAACGTCTTATAAAATTTTAAATACTCCCTGACACGAGTTCATTTTTCTCTATAAATCAACCTAAGTTTCATTAAAAACAAAGTAATGTGAAATATAATCAATTGTATTATTATTAGACGGTCTCTTTAAAACAATAAACAATCGTCGTCATATCTTATATTTTGAATAGTCATCATATTGGTTACTTATTTGTTCAACAATATATGTAAAAAAATTATATTTTTCATATTTATAACTATTATTTAAGGTTTTTGGTATTATAATTCTAAATGTTAGTTGAGTTTGGTAATTAACATTGGGTTTTAGTATGTTATTGTGTGGGGTTTTAAGTAATTAATTTGGTGGGCTAATTTAATAGTTATTGGGCTTATTTAATAGTTATTGGGCTTATCTAAAGGAGTGTGGTGACTCAGTTTTTAATGAGGTCCACTTTTTGCTCAAGTAACTCAAAAAGAAAAGAAAAACGCAGAGTAGGTAGTCTTAGGCTTTTCTCGGTCAAACAAAAAATAAAATAAAAAAAAGACTACTTTTGTTTTTGGTTTTATCTTGATCAACTACAATGAAAAAGAAAAAAAAGGTTCTTAAGGTTTCTCCTCTCTCAATTTGCTATTTTCTAATGATTCTGATGAGTAGATTCAAACTCCGTCAAGATTTCTGCTCTTTTGCAATCAGTTTCGTTACAGCACCCGCTGCTCTAACTAATTGTCCACCCTGGAAGTGATCTTAGAAACCAATCGCGTTTGATAGTGTTTCACAATTCAAATGGTAATCCAAGTTGTTTGATTGTTTGACGATTAAATCAAAATAGGGTACAATTTGGTTTGTCTTATGTTCGATTTCTTATTCGAGATGCACAATGTCTACATAGTAAGTTTTGGTTTCTAACCATGGCTTGATTATATCTAAAAACTCGGTACCATTTTTCCCTGTCGGTATGTATAAATTTAGGGAACGAACAAGTAATAAGTATGGATAAGAACATTTGTCAATTGATGAGTAAATGCGACAGTGAGTTTCTTTGAGTAATAATTTCATTTTCTTTTGTATGTTTTACTATTATTGAATTTCTCATATCATGAACGGAATTCTTTGTCATAATAGAAGTACTGTCTAGATTTATTAAATAATTCATGACTAGTCTTGAAGTAAAAGTATATAATACGTACTGCAAAGATACTAAATGTAAAATTTAAAACTATTGGCAGTTTTTTCATAAGCAACGAGAAGTATAGAAGAATTAAAGTATCTAATTACTACCCGTACTGTTATTGTCTTTATAGCAACTGTTGTTTATGAACTCGTTTCTTTATGAAAACTACTTGGTGAGATTAGGTTTGCTTAAACTAATCTGACATATTATACTGTGATAATGAGATAACCCTTGACAATGCAAATAACTTGGAATTCCATAACACAATTAATAAAACGAGTAGCACCAACATGCCATATCCGTCGGTAGTTAACCAATGGTAAACGAGGGAAACCACTAAAAATGCAAAAACGAATTGGAAAATGAAAATTGAAAAACTTGTGGGTAATATTTCGGAATCCGCAGGTATGTCAAATATGATATATGTTTACGCGTATGGTTTGGGTAAATATGTATGTATGTTTTGACCATGTATCATCTAATATCATACCTGTCTCATACGCATCAAATTTTTTTTAAACTAATCATATTTAGCCGAATACTAGCTTGTCCACTTGTCCCATTACCCCACTCAAATGTTTCGTGATTTGCCCATCGATTTAAGTTTGTTTGTCTTCCTTGCTATCAATTGTCGTTAATTTTACTACAGAAAACCTTGAGGATGGAACAATCACAACATCTCAAGTTAGAACTAGAAATCAACTAGCTAGTGTTTTACTTATAAATCATTACCAAAAAGAAAAAAAATAGCCACATTTCTAAGAAGGTGATTGTGATCTTAAGTGATCCATCGTGATCAATATTTATATCCGAGCTTGTGAAAAGCGTTAAATTTAAAATAATGTATATTCTAATATATTGCCAAACTACCCAAAGGTTTTGTATTATAAAGATTCCCTCCTATATATAATATAATTAAAGCATATATAAAGCTTTTGTTATTTATTAATCTACAACTAGCAAACATTGTCTTTAATTTGACGTTAATTAATATTATTATTATTATTATTATTATGAATAACCAATATTCTTATTTTCAGAATTACAAAGTTATAACATGCAAATTTTAAACAAAGCAATTTAAGATGTTCATGTGAAGATTTTTGCAAATGAATCATCATCAGCGTGTCTCTGATCTCTTATTTAACAAACAATTACAAACCATAACGTATAAAAAATGGAAACCAATTAAGCCACTGAGACTATGACCAATTGATTAATCACACACCCTAAAATCAGGAATCCTAAGGAAACAAACAGAATATGTTTGTATTATTTGTTCCTATACAAAGCAATTGATCTATTTTAAGATATATCACTCTTTTCTCCAACTTAGCCGGAGAGAGCTGCATTTAGCAATATGTTCCAAGTATCGGGCAAACCAGGAAGACACCAATGGCTACAGTCTAGACCAATGTGGTTGCCACTATAGTATGTCGGGTGAGCGTCCTTTCGGTATTGGGAAAGTGTCGTGATGTCCAGTAAGTAGACTGGCTTCTTGACTCGGGCCAACACTTTATGAAGTACCACTAACGACATTGGTGTGCCTGCAGGATACCTTAAACCGAAAAACGGTTGAGTTTCACTCTTGCATGTTTTTGACGGCTGATTCCAGTCCCTTCCTCTGTGTCATTCACAATGAAGTATGAGTTCTAATCAATATTTTATAACCGAACAAATTATTTGATACACTGCTTTAACAATACACTATTAAGGTGGTCTTATAACCAGATGGCGCAATTATTAATTTAGATTTATAAAAACATACATATATAACTTTATAGGAATGATATGAAACCATTTATACATACATGTATATTTTTTTTTTTTTTTGTAGTTTAACTATTTAAAAAGATACGCGCTTGAAAACATAAACTGAAAGTAGTAAATTAATTAGTTTAATACAATAATTTTTTACTTCTAAACACCACCTAATCACCTTTCAATACAAATTAATATTTGAACTCACATGCATTAACTTTTAGGAGTGGCAAAATCAATGTCACTAAGTCACTAAACCATGAACAGTAATGAGGTTTTTTGAGGGGTAAACTTTTAATATCTAGTCTCACCATTCCATCTAGTGTGTCAGTTCAACGGTATTGTTATATATACTTGGTTCATGGTCCGAACGGTTGGTCCAGTACGTCCGGTGCATTGGAAACGGTAGGTCAACCTTCTAAGTAGCTTGAAGAAACTAACTTGTACATTAAAAATTAAAAAAAAAAAAAAAATGAAAATTAGAGAGCATACTCATAATGGACTGGGGAAATGCCTTGAAAAAAGACTTTAGTTTTTGAAGGGTCAACAAAGAGATTGACCCATCTCGCCCATGTCGTCATCGCCTTATAATATGCCATGAGTCTGTTCATATCTTTGTATAGTTTTCCCCTTTCACCTATGTAATCCCACCTGCATTCAAATAGGTTAGCGTTTAAAATACGTGTTTTAAAACATAAGTAACGACTCTTGGTATTGTGTAATGATATATCTTACGGTTGGTCACGCCCAACGTGAGTCCACCAATGCCATGAGTTAAAGATTAACATGTCCATTCCCATCCACGCTTTCCCTTGACTAATTGAGTCTAGTTTTAGTACTCGTCCCTCCTTTTGGCGTACAATGTCGACAATAGTGGTTGTGCGATATATCGATATTTTTAATCCGTATTCCTGTCAGAAATTTAAATATATATATATATATATATATATATATA
>BJCO01002361.1:0-12306 GCA_018326465.1 Flaveria floridana
CCACATCATTTATCAATAATACACCATGTTTCGGTGTTTATGAGTCGATAATGATGACGACACATCATCTGAGATCTGTGTGCCTCTGTTACTTTTAGTTGTTTGTTCGAAATTGTTGAGGTGTTATTTTTGTATGCTTTGGGTTTCTTGGTTATTGGTATGATGACTGTGGCTGAGTGGTTAATTGGCATGGTATACTCGGTGACGGCAGGTGTGGTGTTCTACACCTGCAACTTGTGTTGCAGACATGCTAACCGAAACCCAGATCTGAGCCAAAAAAATTATTTTTTAGAACTCAAACGTTAACTTGAGATCAATAATCATGTTCGCTTATGTCTTTTATTTAGAACAAACTCCGCCTTTCTTAAAAAACCCATGATGGTAGAAACAATATGCATTTAACTGAGCCTTGGTTCGATTTTTTCAGTTTTAAAGACGCGCAACGCGCGTCTGTGTATCATCCCTAGTTACTTTTATTTGTCAAGGTTCCGCTATAAGTTCTTAAAACAGTGTGTCTTTAGTTTATTTGTAGAATTTTCAAATTGACTATTTGTTTTTCTTCTAAGCTATAGTGAACGTAATTACGTTTGTGTTACCTTGACCATCTGAACCGATTATAAACGTAATACATCATTGCTAGCATTGGTATTACCGGAACTAGTTTTGATATTCACTTTGATGAGTTTTTAAGAGCTGAGATGATAGTGACCAAACTCACGTCACATAGAGTGGGGGTAAAACTCATGTGCATAGTGCAAAGTAAAAGACAAAACTCCCTCGTGCAGTGAAAAAACTAGTTATTTTAATAATGCACATCTATATTTATATTAAATAAACTAATTAGTTATAAAATTTAATAAGATCAAAAGTTTTTAATTTTGTAAGTTAACTCAAATCTAATTATAAATGACTCGTGTTATAACTACCAACCTGATCAACCGCAAACCTATATTTATATCAGATAAACAAATTAGTTATTAAATTTAATAAGATCGAAAGTTTTTAATATAGTAAGTTAACTTAAATCTAATAATAAGTAACTTGTTTTAACTACCAACTTGATCGACCATTTTGAAGCCGTTATCTAGTATAGTGTGAAATCTTATATCAGACAATATAGTTTTCCTTTATTCTCCTTATTTCTATTAGGATAAAAGGGATGAAACACACACTACAACTTATAATCTTTACACAAGATTGAGCTAATTAAGTCATAGATTTGCAAGGAAAATATGGATTTAAAAGTGTAGATAATTTGTTTATGTACATAGGAGTTCATTAGTGTCAAACGCAATGCAATAGGTATTATCGTAAGTAGGTTAGGTGGTAAGGATACTGACCCATTTGTCATGGTTGTGCTGATAGGAACTCCATCTACAGAGTTAATTACCATATTTGTCATGGTTGTGCTGATAGGAACTCCATCTACAGAGTTAATTACCACTGGAGCTGAAGTAGTGATCTTGCTTTGTCTTCTTAGCTCAAATCTTGAATCAGGATATCCTGTTAATAAGTTACCTGTATATCCTGAAATATCTTCACAAGGTTTGTTAAAATAGTTGGTAATTAAATCAAGATCAAAAAGCCAATCAGGACCAAAATCTTTCACATTGGGAGTGTGCTCATTGAAGGTAAGATTGATTGACTCTTCAACTACTCTAGTTCTAAGATTTTGTACTCTATAAGCCTTAGCTTGGGAAGAGTATCCAATGAAGAGTCCATCATCTGATTCCTCAGCAAACTTGGCTACTTGATCTTTGGTATTCAAGATGGTGCAAGGACATTCAAATGATCTGAGGAAACTAATGAAAGGTTTCATTTTCTGCCATAGTTCATAAAGAGTCTTACCATGAGTCTTAACTACTAAAATTCTATTCTACACGTAGAAGATAGTGTTGACTTCCTCTTCTAAGAAGGTGATTAGCAGTTTAGAATCAGATAACACCATTTTGTGCAACACCATTTTGCTGCGGGGTCCTGGGAGCACTATATTGTCTTGTAATACCCTTTTCATCACCAAATGTGTCAAGGATTTAGTTCTTCAATTTAGTTCCTTTATCACATCTTATGGTTTTGAATTTATGATTATATTGATTCTTAATTTTAGAATGAATTTCTTCAAGATCTCAAGAGTCTCATCCTTAGTTCGAAGGAAGAAGACCCAAGTGAATCTTGTGAAATCATCCGTGATCACCAAACAGTATGAGTTTCTTCCTAGACTCATTACACTGGTGGGGCCAAAAAGATCTATGTGTAATAAGTGTAGGGGTGTAATGACGGAGTTCTTTTCATTTGGCTTGTAAGACACCTTGTGTTACTTCCTTTTTAGGCATGCAACACAGTGATCACCACTTGTAAACTCTTTCTTTGGCATTCCAATTACCAAATCATTCTTAATTAATTTGTTCATATTTTTTAAGTTTACATGACATATTCTTTTATACCAAAGGAAAGACTTGTCACTATTTGCTTTAGATAGAAAGCAAGAAACTTCCCCTAAAGGTAAAGTTTCCTACAAATACATCTTGTACATGTTCCCTTTCTTGGGGCTCTGAGCAGGATAAGCTCTTGAGGAATGATCACCTTGGGCTTGATAACAATGAACTCATGCTCAGTGAAGAGCATGTTATGTCTTTGATCACAAAATTAGGATGCATTCAGTAGATTGTACCTAAGCTCCTTAACAAAGTTTACCTTCTCAATACTGAGTTTACCATTTATGACCTTGCCCCTTCCAGTAATGTAGGCACCTGCATCTCATCCAAAAGCAACTAGCCCTCCATCAATTTTCTCAAAGTTTTAAAGCAAGAAGCCATTCACAGTCATGTTCCTAGAACAACCACTACCAATGATCCATACATTTCTTTTCGTCTTTAGATGTTCCTAAACAAAAAGAGATGGTTAGTTATATTCAGAAACCTAAGCCTCATTGGTCTTGAGCTTGTCAAAATGACTAGAGACAATGCAACAATGATTGATCTTATATTCAGGCTTTGAGGATCATCTGCTATTGTTGATGAAGAACTTTCACTCACAGGTCTTCCTTTATCTTCCACACCATCTTTAGAAGATTAGACTTGACCTTCAACACTTCAAAAGTTTTGAAAACTTCCAAAGTTTTGGAGACTAGACCTTTGGAAGATCTTGCTTTCACTGCAGCAAGCTTCAGTAACATCGGAAGCATTCCTTTCTTTCGAGACCAAATTTTCTTCCGGCGACAAATTTTCACTTGTCTTCGTTTTCCCTTTGGATCTTCCGAAAGGAAGAGATCTTCCTTCCAAAACTATCTGCTTCTTCTTCTTCTTAGAAGTCTTCTTCTTGAACATATGGATAGTACTTTTAGGATTATAGATGCAATCCTTGGCAAGATGAGAAGTACTACCACACATGATGCAATTAACTGGTTTTCTTCTGGGAGTCTTCTTTTGAGTAGAAGGCTGAGCTTGATCACTTTCCATTTCCATCTTCATCTTCTCTGATTATACAACAAGCTTCTTAGGGTGACGCTTACTCTTGGAGCTGGATGGTTCAGGCTGTGTAGCAGTGGTACACAACTAATCAACATTCTTTTCTTCACAGGTATGAGTTGGAGAAGAACTAGAATTCTTGGTACTAGAGTTCATAGTTATGTCTTTACCAATCACAACTTCAAAACCTTTAAAGATAAAGACTTGTTTCTTCTTGGAGTTGAAAGTGGTTTTAGTCTCCTAAGCCTTCTTTGATCTTTTATTTGCTATTTTGATCAAGTTTTTCCTCTTGGACTTTGTCATCCCTGATTCTTTCCTCTGCTTAGGAGAATAGTGACCCTTCTTAGGATGATCTTCTTCACTCATCTCATATCCATCCTTCAGTATCTCCTCTTTATCCTCTTCTTGAGTGGGGTTTATAAGTGGAAGCTTATATTGATAAGTTTCACACCTTGGAGATCTTACAGATAGTATAGTGTGTGAAGGACCTATCTCAGTAGATCCTAGTCCCTTATTTTTCTGATAACACACTTTTGCATGCAAGGATGAGGATATAATATTCTTGAAGTTCTCTTCTTCAAGAACACATTTTCTACCCTGGATTTGTTGATGACAAGCTTAGCCTGGCATTCAGTTAACTTAGTGATAAAATCTTTAGGCTGGCATTCATGCTTAAGAGTTGAAATGGTTTTATATAGATCTTCTACTTTAAGTTTATAATCATTTTTGGCTCTTTTAAAATCAGCTTTTAAGATGTTTAAGGACTCAAGGTTAGATCTCATCTCCAAGTTCTAGGACTTATATCTGTTAACTTTAGCAATGCATTCAGGGGTACAAAGATGTTCCAATACCTTAGCTTCTTCATGACCAGCCATCAGTGCTGGTTTAGAGATGCATCTTCAGCCTAGAAACTCTAATCAAAGCCTTATTCTTCAACAACAACTATAGCTTGCTACTTGGGCTTCTCAGTATGTGAAGCTTCTTCAATGTAGTTTGGTCTGGGTTGCGTTTGGCCACCATTTGTTCTTGGTGGCTTGCACTCCCTAGCAAAGTGTCATATTTGGTTACACTATTAACACTTCACCTTGCTTTTATCCAGCCCAAACTTTCCACTAGTTGCATTTCTGGGAAACTTTCTACCTGTCCTCCTGTAGAACTTCTTGGCTTTATGAGTGAGAAGAGCCATCTACTGAACTATCTCCATGTACTACAGATCACCTGGATGGATATAGTCCAAGTCTTCAAGAGTGAAGAGGAATTTGCCACTGCTTTTATCAGTAGACACAAAGGATTGATAGGAGCTTGTCTCTTGGAATGGGCTTCCTTGGATGTAGCCCTCCCTTGGTGTCTCGGGGAAGGTGATGAAAGGACCCTTTTTATGAATTTTTAGTGTAGTAGATGAGAAGATGTTGTGGTTCTTTACAATCCCTTTTAACCACATAAAGAGCTAAACTCTGTTGATTGTTGGAGTTGCCAGATGGATTTTTCATGCTCATCTCCATCTGATATCCACTAAGTCTACTATACAACTCAGTGAGAGTGAGGGTCTTGAGGTTTTCAGTCCTTTTAATGACCAGATAATAGTGTGTCCATTGTCTGGGAAGAGAGGACATGAACTTCCTCACAATGTCCCTATTCTCAAGAGTTACTCCAACATCCATTAGAGTACCCATAATCTTAACATACCTGAAGTATTATTGAGTCATGGTTTCACTTGTCTTGAAACTAAAGTTAAACTACTGCTTCAAGAGGTCTTTCTTGCTCTCTTTAGCTTCATTAGATCCCTTATACATGAGCTTTAATGCATCCCATAGTTGTTTAGTAGTTTTGTAATTCTTGAAGCCTCAATAGATAGAGTTTGGAAGAGTAGTTTGGAGGGCCGTCATGGCTTTCTGATCTATATCAATCTTCTTCCATTCTTCTTTAGAGTATTCAACTACTTCCTTTAGTATCATGCCACCACCAGCAACAACTAAAGAGATTCATGGTACATGAGGTCCTGAGACAACATATCCCTACATCCTACTGTCTTTAGACTTGATAAAGCCTTCCATTATTTGGCATCAAGTATCAATGTTATTCGTATTGATCATGGAGACTTAGTGATAGTACCAGTTCCATATCAGTATTGATCAGTGGATAAAAGCATGGACCTTTTCACCAACTTATCTAAGTTGGTGAGTCTTCAGAATGGCAGCGGAAAGTTCTTCAGCTTTTTGTCAAAAGTTGATCAGAGAAAGCATGTCTTCTCTGCCTTCGGAAGAAATCAGTCTTCAATCTTTTGGTTTCGAAAGATTTTGTCAATTTGCTTTGGAAGATTTTACATTTAGCTTATTTCCATTTAGTTGTGTAAAACCTTTAAAGTAACTCTACTCTATACTTTATGTATGTATGTTGGGAGCTCTTTGGTTACTTTGGTTACACCAACCTTTAGATGTAAACCTTAAAATAGTGTATATTATAAAATATCTGAGTGCGGGGTGTTATATATGTAGACATTTGCACCCAATCCAATACATATAGGCTCAGGGTTTCATATTGTATTATCCATACATATGATGTATGTATTTTATATATGATATCAATAGAATGAAAAATCAGTTTGTCTCTCATCTTTCTCTCTCATCTTTCTCTCTTGTTTATTTCATATTTGCAATACTTTTAAGGTACTTTTTCATTTCTGAAATTAAAATGTAATTATCAATTCTTCTTTCCTTTTACATATTTTAAAACCTCTCTGACTCTCCCCTTAGATCTTACATCCCTCACGTCCCTTGACTCACAAAGTCACTTGCTTTTTCCAATATATATCTCCAAGCAATAACTTTACTTCCCATATTGGACATTAAGATGCCTCATTTTGTAATGTCGGTGGCCAATCCTAAGCCACCTACCAGCACAACGTTAACTATCATCGACAGGCTCCACCGGTACCAACACCCCTCTGCCTGCCGTTCTTTCTATTCCTAGCAGACGAACAAACAAACAAACATACACAGTATGTTCTACCGAGAGTAGGGTCTGGGAGGGGTAGGTGGTGGCCAGTCTTTCCTCTATCTTGTGAGACAGAGAGATTGCTTCCAAAGAGACCCCCGACTCGACAACGACAACAACCAAATTATATTACATATATCACCTCGGCATACATGACAAAAGAGTTATGTATATGTATATGCATATGCATGTCCATAAACAAAATAACCAGATTATATTGCATACATCACACACATCACATAAGCAATAGCATACTCAAAACAATCAGAATGATAATGCAAACCTCACATAAGCAATTAAGCAAATGTCATAAAAGCAAACACAACAGCATTGAAATAGGTTAAAGGTAGATAAACTTTACTATGATACTAGGCAAGGAATAAGGCAGATAAATTATACTACGATATTAACAATACAAATAGAGCCGTTAGCACTTAGGCCTCATCGACATTGGACAAATAACATTACCACTAGTAGTCCCTAACTTTAATTCTACGCCTCCACACACTCCTATCCTCCACCATGTGCTCGGAGAGGTGCAACTCTACTATATCCCGGCTAATCATCTCATCCCATGTCAACTTAGATCTTCCTCTACTCCTTTTATCATCTAAAATGATGCGCTCCACTGCTCTAACTGGCACTGACATCTGTCTCCTCTTCACGTGCCCAAACCATCTCAATCTTCCCTCTCGTATTTTGTCCGTGATACATGCCACCTATAGGCTCTGTCGGAAGACGTCGTTCCTTATCCAATCCAGCCTTGTGTGTCCACACATCCACCTTAGCATTCGCATTTCTGCGACCTCTATTTGTCTCTCGTGCGATGTCTTCATGGCCCAACAATCTGTTTCGTATAACATAGCAGGACGAACTGCCACTCTATATAGTTTTCCATTCAGTCATGATGGGAATCTCTTATCACACAAGATCCCTGATGCTTCTTTTCACTTGCACCATCCTGCCTGAACACGATGTGCTACATCACTGTGTATCTCTCCGTCGTCCTAGACGTACGACACTAGATATTTGAACCTAGATGTTTGTGGGACCACCTGACCCTAAATAGTAATTTGGGTGTCCTCTTCATTCGCTCCACTAAAGTTACAGTGCATGTATCCTGTCTTAGAGCGACTTATCCTTAAGCCTTTGCCCTCTAGTGCCGCTCTCCACTGTTCTAACCTCTCGTTTAGCACCCTTTTAGATTCTGTTATTAGCAGAATATTATCTGCAAACAGCATGCTCCATGGGACTGGCTCCTGTATAGACTTGGTCATCTCATCCAACACTACTGTGACAAGAAATGGGCTCAATGCTGATCCTTGGTGGAGTCCTACTTCTACTGGAAAGAATTCTGTGTCTCCGACTGGAGCTCGCACGCACGTTTTTGCCCCTTCATACATATCCTTGATTATCTTGATACATCTCTCTAGTACCCTTCTATCCCATAGACTTTCCCAAATAAGTTGTCACGGGACACTGTCATAAACTTTTTCTAGGTCAATGAAGACCATATAAAGGTCCTTTTTCTTTTCTCTATATTTCTCTAAAACTCTTTCCTATAATTTCATCATATAGCTCAAGAGCTTTATTCCCCTGTAATTTGTGCAACATGGGGACTATAACACTGCTCCTCCACTGATCCGGCATCTTCCCGGTCTTGAGGATAATATTGAATAGCTCTGTTAACCATTTCAGTCACTCTTCTCCCAGGTAGTTCCACACTTCAATCAATATGTTGTCTGGCCCCACCGCCTTAGCCCTTCCCCTTTTCTTAAGAGCTCGCGTAACTTCCTCGATTGTGATGTTTCTACAATAACACTTATTTTGTTGTGTTGTTCGGGTTGTTTGATCGATCTCTGTTTGTTGATTAGGGTTCATTACATTGAAGAGGTTATGGTAATAAGCTTTCCATCTTGTCTTGATGTCCCTCTCCTCACCAAGACCTTTCCATCCTCGGCCTTTATAAACTTCACCATTCCTAAGTCCTGTCTTCTACGTTCTCTAGCTTTGGCAATCTTAAACTTGTCATGTTCTCTTTTTTTCATCTCTAGCCTCTTGTACATCCTTTCATAAGCTATGTTCTTTGCCTCTGACACTAAACTTTTCGCCTCTCTTTTGGCTTTCCTGTAGTTATCTTTTAGTTGTGTTCGTTCTTCATCGTCATTACAATGTAAGAGCTCTTGAAAGCTTTGTTGTTTAATTCTTATTCTCTCTTGTACGTCTTCATTCCACCACCAGGATTCCTTATGACCGACTGTCATTCCTGTTGTAACTCCAAGTGTTTCTGTTGCTGCGTGCATGACTCTAGTGGCCATGCCCTCCCACTTTTGGTTTACGTCTTCCTATGTCCCATTATGGATCATTGGTATGACCTTATCTTTAAAGATGTTAATCTTCTCGTCTTTCAGCTGTCCCCATCTGATCGTAGGTCTACTTCTCTTGGGTGCTTCAACAATTGCTCTCTTCAGGCGTAGATCCGCCACCAACATATGATCTTGAGTCACTACTGTCTCGTCCAGGATTACCTTGCAGTCCTTTCACGAACTACGGTCTTCTCTTCTCATCAGCAAATAGTCTATCTGTGTGTGTCTCTCGCCGCTGCTAAACGTGATTAAGTGCGAGTCTATTTTCTTAAAAAATGAATTTTTAACGCCTAGGTCATGCGCTAATGCAAAGTCAATAAGCTCCCTACCACCATCATTCTTAAGACCATACCCATAGCCTCCATGCATCAAAGGGAAGTGGTCATTAGTTTTACCTATATGCTCGTTAAAATAACCTCCGATGTAAATTTTTTCTTCCTGAGGTATGTCCCTCATAAGTTGATCTAGGCTCTCCCGGAATTTTTTCTTTCTAGTTCTCCTAATCCAATATGTGGTGCATATGTGTTAACTACCGTCACTACTTCCTCACCTATTATTATTCTTAGCGATATGAGCCTGTCGTCATACCTTCTCACCTCTACTACATTCCCCTGAATTTCTTTACTAACTAGGAAGCTCACCCCATTTTTTATTCCATCAGATCCTGAGTAGCATAGTTTATATCCATTGTACTCGGATGCTCTCTTACCCCGCCATCTAGTCTTTTGAAGGCATGCTATGTGTCCCTACGTCTCTTTAGAACATCTATAAGCCCACCTCATTTTTTGTTCCATCAGATCCTGAGTACCATAGTTTCTATCCCTAGCAGAGATTAATCTAATTCATGATGGATAGGTAGATTTATAGAGGGGGTGATGGTGCTTCTAGGGTCGGCGAGGGTCAAATTGTCATTTTTCAAGGAGGGGGGATGTTGTTGCTTCACTAGTGCCAATACCCCCTACTACCTTCTTTTCTCTTAATTTCTAGCCAAGATCTAGTCAGCTGGATTTATAATGGAGATGATATGATGGTTTTTCTACGGCCATCAGACTATAGAGAGGCCGAGGCGTTTCGTTTCACGCAGTGGATGCGACAACACTCATGGCAATGATGACAGGTGATGATAGTGCTTTAGATGATGATGTTAGGTTTTGAGAATATTTTCATGCGAGAATCAGGCCGCCTGTAACTTTCTAGCAATGGCTGCCAGAGGAGTGGCTGGGTGGTGGAGGTTTATGACCCTCGAGTTGTTTTAGCTTTTAGAATTACAACCAACAACATGTGGGATGTTCTTCTAAACTCCATATGAAACTCTCTGGTCACATTGAAAAACATTTATCTAAAGTCTATTATCTGCACTTTTTATATTCTTTTTAAATATTTCATATCTTAATTCATATACCAACATTCATGTCTTTTTATATACTTTTTTACTTTATTTTTTCCTTAGTTAAATAATTACGTAAAGTAACTAAAATACTAAATGACATATGAATGGGGCGTTTAGCTCTTTAAACTTTGTTAAATAAATTCAGCATGGCTAATTGATATCCTCACGACTTAATACGTTTAGGTTGACTGTACAACAATTCTATATGTATCTCTGAGTTTAAATATGTTAGTTTCATCGTAACAACTCGCATTTATATATTTCTTTTGTGTACTTAAACATGTTAATGTTAACGACACGCATAACCAAGCTAACAACTATACATGCCCCAGACCACGTAAATATCATCTTACGACTCAACCTTAAAACCACAACTTAATTGGCCTAGGTTTGATTTCCACGGGCAACATCCTTCTTTTCTTTCCTTTAATTTTTTCCTTTTACTTTTATTATATTTTTTTCATTGAAATTACTTTTTTTTATTATGTCATAACATGCGAAGGTAGAACAACTCAATTTGTGCTTCCTCACAACCGCCTTTAAAACCAAACTTTTTTGTTATTCTCAATATAATTCATTCATCATGCATTTTGTTTTTCATACTGAATTTACTCGATTTCATATGACTCTCTTTAAATACCTAATCGCATCGATTTTGTCTCTGTAAGCAGGTTGTTGGCGAAGCTTGCAAGCATGCTCTTTACCACGTTAAACTCATCGTCCGAACTCGTCGCAAAACGTGGGGTAAAAAATCTTGTTTGAATCAAGCATCAACATATATACAACAATCAATTGTGAATAAGTATTACTACTATATATAATTTTAGATCTTTACTAAAGGAATATTAATTTGTTCATTCTTTTAAATATTTTAATTAGTGTTTGTTTTTTTATAAACAAAAGTTTAATGAGTTTTATTTTTATTTTAATATTTTGTTTTCTCCACATACTATAAGTAGTTTTGTATTTGATACCTGTTTCGTTTTGTCATAATAATATTATATTTTTTTATATTTTTTGTTCATGACTTATTTTTTAAGAAAGAGAATGTTCATTTATAATTACTTTTATTTGTCAAGGTTCCGCTATAAGTTCTTAAAACAGTGTGTCTTTAGTTTATTTGTAGAATTTTCAAATCGACTATTTGTTTTTCTTCTAAGCTATAGTGAACGTAATTACGTTTGTGTTACCTTGACCATCTGAACCGATTATAAACGTAATACATCATTGCTAGCATTGGTATTACCGGAACTAGTTTTGATATTTACTTTGATGAGTTTTTAAGAGCTGAGATGATAGTAACCAAACTCATGTCACATAGAGTGGGGGTAAAACTCATGTGCATAGTGCGAAGTAAAAGACAAAACTCCCACGTGCAGTGAAAAAACTAGTTAATTGTAAAAATATCAAGTTCATCGCGCTCAAAATTTTAAGATAGTTTCCGGGGGTTATAATACCTATTTGTTCAAAATAACACTATTTAATTGATTAAAAACAACCACTAAAAAACAACCACTAGCCTAGTGGTAAAGATACACGTCTCTCATTCTTAAAAATGATCGGTTCAAAACTCAGCTAAAGCATGTAAAGTAAATTTAATTTTAAAATTATGCAGGAGTAAATTAGGGTTTTTTTTTAAAAAAAAAATTAACCAGCCAAACTTTTCATCTCGTAACATCTAAGAATTCTACTTTATGTTTAACTATAACCCTAGTAAATTAGAAATTTAGTAAACATAAAAATTCGCAACATTATTCTGGATTTATATATACACAACTCCAATTGTTTTTTGGTTGCGTGAGTTGCAAAAAAAAATTGGTTTGATGACCAAACATGATTACAGTTTACTTTTATTTTAATAAAATATAACTTAAATAGAGTAGAAGTATTTGGTCGGCCAATCACCAGTGTGTACTCATATTGTAGTTGCGTATTTGACAACTAATTTATACTTTTTTAACAAAGAAAAATATTAGCTAGTGACTTGTCAAATTTAGTTTATTTCAAAAAATATAGTTTATTTCGTATCATTCATCTTTAATTTACCACTAGACACAACGCCTACGTATGTCATGTTCGGGTTTTTTAA
>BJCO01002362.1:0-13546 GCA_018326465.1 Flaveria floridana
TACTTAGCCAACCAAACTCTAGAGACCTCTTCCCAGGCCAGTGCTTATCAGGGTCAACTTCTGATCTGATCCAGAAGGAAATAGACCAATATTTCTGCCAACAATAAGTAGGACTCCAAATAACTTAGAGGTTTTGGCTGCATTGGTTCAGGGGGAGTTTGTTGGACCAAAAGAACCAATGAGCCAAGATCAGGAAAACCTCTAAGTCCCACATGTCATCATAACAACTGCTGAAGACCTTCATCAGCAGTTTGACAAAGTCTGAAGAATCAACAGCTGAAGATCAAAGATCTGAAGTACAGCAGCTGAAGATCCCAAAGTGCTGAAGATAAGTACTGAAGTCTGAATGATAAATTAGACAATATTAGACAATATTAAAGATATTTCTTTCAAGATAAGCAGGGCTTATATGAATGATAAATTAAACAAGGAATATATTAAAGACATATACATTGAAGATATTTCTTTCAAGATAAGCAGGGCTTATATGAATGATAAATTAGAAAATATTAAAGACATATTTGAAAAACAAATTTGAAATTAATTTAAGAAAATCTACTCAAAATTAATCATCCCAATAGCTGATACAAGATAATTAAATCTCTGTTAATCAACTGCTTTGGTGAGTAAATCAACATATTGTTCATTTATGTTAACTTTGACCAGTCTAATCAACCTTTTTTTCAAAATCATTTCTAATCAAATAACACCTGATATTGATGTGCTTTGTATTTAAGTGATGCATTAGATTCTCTATGATAGAGATAGCACTATTGTTGTCTATATGGATATGAGTCTTCTTGAAGTTGAATCCATAATCTAGTATCTGATTCTAAATCCAAAGCACTTGAGCATAACAACTTACAGCAGCAATGTATTTAGCTTCAGCAGTAAATGCAAATACATAGGATTGCTTCTTACACTGCCATGAGACTATCCTTTCACTTTGGAACTCACATCCCCCAGATATAGAATTGGCAGTCATATTGCAGCTACCATGGTCACTAGCTATATATGCATACATATTGAAGTCAAAATTCTTTGGATACCTAGTGTGGGAGCTCCTTTGAGGTATCTAAGAATCCTCTTGATATCAACTAGGTGTCACATTTTAGGATTGGCTTGATATCTTGCCATATGCATGTGGCAAACATCATATAAGGCGTGCTTGTTGTTAGGTACATAAGAGACCCAATCATAGCTCTGTATTGATATTCATCCATACACTCCCCCTCAAGATAAGGTCCTAGGGAGTGGTTTCTTCCTATGGGATTCTTAGAAACTTTACAATCAGTCAGATGAAATCTGGTAAGTGTGTCCTATACATGCTTTGACTAGTTTATAAATATGCAATTGTCAACTTGCTTAACCTAAATTTCTAAAAAGAAATTGAGTTTCCCCATGCTTCATCAACTTCTTAAACTCTTTGCAGAGCTTTTCATTAATTGACCCAAAGATAATGTCATCGACATAAACTAGAAGCAACATCAAGTCATACCCTATCCTTTTGATGAAAAGTGTGCTATCAATAGAACTTCTTTTGTAACCATGTTGAACTAGGTACCATGACAGTGTCTTATACCACTTCCTTGGTGCTTGATGCATCCCAAACAAAGCTTTGTCAAGCTTGCAGACATAATCAGGAGGATCTCGATCTGCAAAGCTAGGTGGTTGACAAACATACACTTATTCATCTATCACCCCATAAAGAAATGCACACTTGACATGAAGTTGGTAGACCTTAAAATCCTTTAATATAGCTAAAGCAAGGAATATTCTTAGAGCTTCATGTCTTGCTACAAGAGCAAAAATATCTATGTCATCAATCCCTTCCTCTTGAGTGTACCCTTGGACTACCAGTCTTTCCATGTTCTTGATAACAAGTTTTCTATCATCTTTCTTGTTACTAAATACCCACTTGGTTCCTATTGGCATCTTCCCAGGTCGAAGAGCACATAAGTTCTAAAAATCCTATCTTTTGAATTCAAGTAGTTCCTTCTGCATTGCTTTAATTTAGCTTTCATATCTTATAGCTTCATCTACTTTCTTTGGCTCAATCTGGGATAAAAAGCAAGAGTGCAAAAAACATTTTGATCATGGGTTTGTTTTCTTGTTCTCACCCCAGTTTCAACTTCACCAATGATGTTTGTGATAAGATGTGACTTGTGGATTCTTAGCTGAGGAATCACAGCAAGTTGATTTGATAGATCCAAATTTGAGAAATTTAGATCTGGTGATTGAGTATCACCTACCACATCAGCACACCCATCAAGTATGACTTGATCTGGAGAGTGTGTAACATTGTTGATGTAGTCTTAAGTGGAGTGGTTATCAGTATCAAGATATTCTTGATCATTTTCACCATCTCCATCTTCTCCTGCATTGGAGATCCTTTCATTTGAGTTTTGTGGCTCATTGCTAGAATTGGTTGGCACCTCAGATGTATCAACTGTAGAATTTGTTATATTTGTGCTAAAAGCATCTCCACTTGCAATGTTTATTACTACTGGTGCTGAAGAGATTTGATCATTTGGTCTTCTTAACTCAAATCTTGGATTAGGATCTTCTGCAGATATATTACCTATTGTTCCTGAAACATATTTACAAGATTTGTTAAAATATTTGGTAACTAAATCAAGATCAGACAGACAATCAGAGCAAAAACCTTTCACACTTGGAGTGTGTCCATTGATGGTCACCAGAAGATCCTGATTGGCTGCAGACAAACAGTTTGATCATGGTTTTATGCTCTTGTTCTCACCCTAGTCTTAACATCACCAATGATGTTTATTGTAGGATATGACTTGCAGATTCTTAGCTAAAGAATCACATCAAGTTGATTTGATAGATCTAAATAAGAGAAATTTAGATCTGGTGATTAAGTATCACTTACCACATTAGCACACCCATCAAGTGTGACTTGATCCTTAGAATGTGTAACATCATTGATGTTATCTTCAGTGGAGTGGTTGTTAGCATCATGCAATTCTTGATCACTTTCACCATCTCTATCTTCTCTTCCATTAGAAATCTCTTTATTTGAGTTTTATGCCTTATTGCTGGAATTGGTTGACACCTCAGATGTATCAGCTGAAGAATTTGTTGTTATATATGTGCTGGCAATATTTCCACATGCAGTGCTTGTTACCACTAGTGCTGAAAGGATTCTACCATTTGGTCTTCTCAACTCAAATCTTGGATTAGGATCTTTTGCTGTAAGGCCCCGATCTTGAAGACCTCACAGTTGGTCAATCATAACATTATTACATAATACAATACCCAGTTCATAAAAAGTTGCAGCGGAATTAAGTTAACAAAAACAATTTATGCATATAATTAATGTTGCAAAATAATACATCGTAGTAAGTTAGGGTTACAAAATAATCAATTTGTTGCATTACAATACAACAAAATCATTAAGCATGAATGGATGCTAGTCTAGCCCCGACGGGTAGCTTCCCCCGTATGCCATCCTCAATAATAATTACCTGCAAACTGAAAATGCATAAAAGTCAGCGTTGCTGAGTGAGTTCTAGTTTTAAAAGTATTAAAATACCTTGCATGATTTATATACGAAAATATCCTTTTTGAATAAAACACATTTCTTTCGTATGCAAGCACACATCATACGTACATCCAGATAATATTCAATATTATCATCATTATCTTTCTCATTCTTTCTTTCATTATCATCCTTCACTTTCCTTTCGAACCAATGTGCAATACCCCAAACATTGTGCATGAAGTTGATACTGGGCCGAAGTCTATAAATAGACCCCTAACATTGTGCACGAAGCGTGACCCAATATCTAGGGTATGCTACAAGGATCATGTCAATCTCAAAGATTGACCACGTGTGCATCCTTAGGGTTAGCTAAACCGCACACAGTTGAGCTAATGACAACATGGTCATGCACCTCCATTCAATTTACTTACAAGACTTTCATTCGTTCATTATGTTCCGCTTTTCATTAACATTAATATTTCACTTGATTAATAATAATACTTTACATATAAAAGCATAAACACATCACGTAAAGTCACATAATAATATAATATGGAACACAAGAACATCCCAAAAACATGCATAAAATAAATAAATATAAACACCAAGTCAAACCAGGGTCAAACCTTAAAATTCTACATTTCCTAAAATTTTAGAAAATTTTTTAAGCGTTTTAGACGCATGAGGACTATGTAAGCGCATGAGTCCTGCTCGGACCATTAACACTATATGGGCGCATGAGCCAACACTTAGTATTCTAGGCACTAATTTTGGGCGCATAAGATACTGTTCAGGCGCGTGACTAACACTTAGGCATCTGGGTATTAATTTTGGGTGCATGAGGTACTTCTCTGGTGCATGACTAACACCTAGGCACCTGGGCATTAATTTTGGGCGCATGAGGTATTGTCAGGCGCATGACTAACACTTAGGCATCTGGGCATTAATTTTGGGTGCATGACTAACACTTAGGGTCCTGGGCATTAATTTTGGGCGCATGAGGTACTGTTTAGGCGCATGACTAATACTTAGGCGCCTGAGGAAGTTTTGGGCGCATGACCACTATATGGGCGCATGGGCTGGTACTTAGGATATCTTGGCAAATATTCTAGGGACATGGGGGCTATTGGGGCGCATGATCAACACTTAGGTTTTCTATATCAGGCACACGAGCCTTATTTGGGCGCATGACCAACAGATGCGCATATTTCAAAAATAATTTCAAACCCAATCTGTATTCTAACCTATTCAGGACTTATGTCTAACATTATAAGCATCAACAACACATAATCAACCATAAAACACAAATATATACACACATATACATATGGATAAACATAAAACAATTGTAAAACCTTTTAAACATGCATTTTCAGCCCCAAGAAGTTTTAAACACATAAAAACCAGGGTCTAGAACTCACCTAAAGCAGTCTTCAAGTAAAACTCCACCGAACTTGAAGGTATCAAGAGTTCAAACACCTAAATCACACCAAAATAAACAACCAAGCACAAGGAACACATAAAAATCTGTTTCAAGGTTGAAAACCTAACAAAACTGAGCCAATTATACAAAGAAATGCTTACCAAGAGCAACAACACAACCTTCTTCTTCTTGCAAACCAAGAGAAACCCTTTTTCTTCTTCTTTCTTTCTTCTTTCAGTCGAAAAGTAGAGGTGAGAAGTTGATATGGGCGGCCATACTCAAAGAATTAATAAAATATTGAGTTTGGTACTTTTTACACTTAGCCCCCTTCCAATTTTGCTCATTTTCCTTTCTTTCAAGATATTTTCTTTACTTTTCTTATTACTTTTTCTTTTCTTTTATTTTGACAAGAAGTTTCGGGTGTTACATCTACGGACATATTACCTCTTGTTCCTAACATTTTCACAAGATTTGTTAGAATAGTTGGTAACTAAATCAAGATCAAATAGCCTATCAGGACTAGAACCTTTCACACTCTAGTTGGCAGACGGTGTTGACTGACTCTTCCCAGAAGGTGGTGGGCATTTTAGAGTCGGAGAGCGTGGTTCTTGCAGCCTCAATAAGTGTCTTATTTCTCCTTTTAGCAACATCATCTTTTTGAGGAGTTCTAGGAGCACTATATTGTCTTTATATATCCTTTTCATCACAAAATGAATTAAGGATTTGGTTCTTGAATTCATATCCTTGATCACATCTTACGATCTTAACCTTGTAATCACATTGATTCTTGACTTTTAGAATGAAGGATTTCAAGATTTCATGGGTCTCATCCTTACCTCTAAGAAACAAGACCCAAGTATATCTTGTGAAATCATCTGTGATCACAAGATAGTATGAAGTTCTTCCTAAACTCATTACACTTATGGGGCTAAAGAGATCCATGTGTAATAAATGTAGGGGAGTAGTATTGTAGTAATGGAGTTTATTTCCTTTAGCTTATGAGCCAGTTTGTGTTGCTTTCCTTTCAGGCATGCAAGACAATGGTCATCACTTGCAAACTCTTTCTTTGGCATTCTAGTTAGAAAATCATTTTTAATCAATTTATTTATGTTTTTAACGTGTACATGGCATATTCTTTTATGCCATAGGAAAGACTCATCACTATTTGATTTAGATAGAAAGCAAGAAACTTCTCAAGAATGGAAGGTTTCTTGCAAGTCCATCTTGTGCACATTCCCTATCCTAGGGGCTCTGAAAAAAATATGCTCTTGAGGAATGATAACCCCGGGCTTAAAAACATGCACTCATGCTTAATAAAGAGCATGTTATGACTCTGGTTTTAAATTTGAGATACACTTAAAAGATTAAACTTAAGATCCTTGATAAAGTTTACATTCTCAATACTGAGCTTACCATTTATGACCCTGCCCCTTCTAGTAATGTAACCTCCTGAATCACCTCTGAAATCAACTAGACCTCCATCAATTTTCTCAAATTCTTGAAGCAAAGAGCTATTCCCAGTCATGTGTCAGGAACAACCACTATCAATGATCTACATATTTATTTTGGTCTCTAGTTGTTCCTGCACATGAAAAGAGATGATTAGTTACATTTGGAAACCCAAGCCTTGCTAGTCTTGGGCTTGTCAAGATGAAATGTAGACAGTTTAACAGTTATTGATCCTATATGCAAGTTTTGAGGATCCTTGGTTGTTATTGATGAAGAAACTTTAGTCACATGGCATTCCTTCATCTTTCATACCATCTTTGGAAGATTAGACTTGGCTTTCAAAACTTTGGGAGTTTTTATGAATTTGGAAGTTTTGGAGACTGAACCTTCAGAAGCTTTTGCATCCACTGCAACAGACTTTAGTGCTTTGGAAGCATTTTTTTCCGATACCAAACTTGCTTTCGAAGACGGTTTTCCACCTATATTACTTTTGTTCACCTTGAAGCTTCCAAAGGAAACTACTTTTCCTTTCGAAGCTATTTTCTTCTTCCTCTTAGAAGTCTTCTTCTTGTGCATGTGGACGGTACTCTTAGGATTGTAAATGCAATCCTTAGCATAATGAGTTGTACTACCAAACATGATACATTCCATAGACTTTCTTCTAAGAGTCTTGTCTTGAGGAGAAGGTTTGTTTTGATCCTTTTCCAGGTCCTTCTTCATCTTCTTGGATGATGCAATATGCTTTTGAGGGTGAAGCTTGCCTTTAGAGTTGGATGGTCCAACCTATGGAGCAATGGTGTGCAAGATCGGTGTTGGTCTCACAACACAAGTTTATCTCACAAGCTCACTTAATCTCACTCGGTTTGATGAAGTAAAATCTGTAAATAAGTTCACAAGTAATATAATAAGTTAATGAACACAAGAATGGTTTTTCAAGATACTTTAATATATTACTTCTCAACTAAGTATTACAAGACTCTTACAAGCATAGTTACAAAGTTAAAATAAGAACCATATATACTACCATCTACAGCCGGTTGTACTTAGATAACTAGCTGGAATTTACAACTAGACAAATACTACATTACTAGAAGTAAATTATCTAAGATAAAATATTATCCTAGATTAGGTAGTCATGACAAGTCCATGGCTTACCTTTTGTCACCAACTAAGAATGGCAACTGCACTAACTGAGAATGGATGAACAGTGGATTAAAGTATGGTCAACTACATGAGCATAGGAAAGCGTTATGCTCAAAAGTTGCAGCCGATGTCAGACAGACCATACTTATGTCCATTGGTTCATAGTTGGTTCTTCCGAAGCTAAATGGCTTCAGAAGAATAAGTTCTTCCAAGACCATTTATAATTCAGAAGAATCAACTTCTTCAGAGTCTTCTGCAAGTCTTCATGACTCTATTCTTTGGAAGACTTTGTCTTGAATCTCTAAGTTTGTATACTTCAGAAGGAGAACCACTTAGTCTCGGAAGACTGAGTTCTACCTTCAGAAGTTTTTCATACTTGAGCTTCGAAGATCTCTAACTTGTCTTCGGATGAGCAGCTTTGTCTTCGGAAGATCACTTCAATTGTACATCAAAATCTTCAGTTGTAAATCTTCAGTTGCACCATATCATCCAACAAACTCCTCCTAGGATGATGCTACTAAAACTTCACTTCTTTTTGCTCCTTAAAGTTTTCAACACCAGGGAAAGCAGATATTTGTTTGTCTCTTTGTTCTTCCCTGATATGGTGGTGAGAAGCTTGTACAAGTCATTTATAGATACTAAATCTAGTCTGTTGCTCTGAATGACATATACTCTTTGTTGTGCCCTTCTTAAGAGAGTTAGTTGATGGGAACTAAAGTCATATTCCCATCTAACTATAGGATCCAAAGTTGGACCTCAACCATCTGTAAGAATGTTCTTCCTTTTATGGTTGCTCCTTCTTCTTCTTCCTTTGCTCTCTTCTTCAACTCTTCTTCAGTCTTGGCTTTCTCTGTAAGCTTAGCAAGATGAAGACTGCTTAGATGATTTCTGATACGAGCAGCAATCTGAGAGCTAGAGGGATTAGAGAATGGTTTCTCTGCTAACTCAGCGATATCAAATCTGCTAGAGTGTAGTAGAGATGATGTATCAAGTTTGTTTACTTGACTATTCTCCCTTTTCACAGCAAAGCTATATGTATTTTCATTGAACCTCCACTAGAAAATTTGGATTCTAGGATCGAGGGGTTAGTTGGCATTTTGCCCCCCTTTTCTAGTGTCTAGTAGAGTCACCAGTCTCTTTCTCAACTTCTTCTCTTCTTCTTCTTTAAGTGTGTCTGCGTTGGTTGCAAGAAGTTGGAGAGCTTGGTGTTCCCCTTGTCAGATCAAGGAATGCATCTCTTATGAGGAAACATGAAGAGCCATCAATGTATTTCAGCTTAATTGACTCTTCCTCACAAGAGATGTCGTTCAATGTTATGTAGTTGAAGAGCTTCCTTTTGATCCCCTTGAACTCTTCAAAGGACAGGGGCTTAGATGGTTCAAAAGATGGTTTGGGTATTGATTGGGTTCGGGGTTATGTTTTGGGTTTAAGGATATGTGGTGGTGGTGGTTGTTGAGAAGTAGTGGGTGAGGGTGTAGGTAAGGCTGATGGTGTGGGTTCAAGGGTGTAAGGTTTAGTGGTTGGCTCAGTTTTAATGGGAAAGGGAAAAGGGGTGGGCATAGGTTTTATAGGTTATGATTTGGGTGCTGGTTTGGGCTTGGAAGTTGGTTTAGGTGTCTTCCCTTGAACACTTTACTTAATAGGTACCTCCTGTCTTCTTCCTAAGCGAATGTCAGCCTTGATGTCACTAACATGTCGTTGTAGGGTCTTCTCAGACATAGGACCCACTTGCATACCGGTGAAGCCATGGGCTTTGAGATAAGCTTTCATCTAGTCTTTATCTCCCACCTTTTTTTACAGCAGCAAGTTGTGCCTCTTCCTCCTCCTTCTTCTTTACCTTCAGCTTCTTCCTGACAACCTTCATTTCTTTATTGATTTGATCTCGCTCTTTAAAGAAAAGAAACAAGATCGTATTATTATCATAAGGTGCGAGCTCTTTCTGAGAATAGCCCCTAGTGCAGAGAAAGGCTATCCTCTCTATCATCTCCTTCTCTATAGCCTCCTCTTTTCTTTTTCTCTTTTCCTCCTCTACGGTCAAACTTGCTGCCTCTTCCTTTTCTTTTTGTAGCAAGGTTGCCTTCTCCATTTTCACAAGCTCATCAAATGGGAGTAGAACTATTTTTTCATTGTGTACTCCCAGGATGATGAGCCTCTCTATAACCTTCACTGTCCTTTGGTTATTGATACTCTCTTGAGCAGCTACTACTGCTTTGCTACTTGCAGGCAGTAGCTTCCCAGTATCAATTCATCCTTTCCTTTTTAGTTTTTCCTGCCTTTCCTCCTCTAGAAGTTCTTTAGTAGTGAGCTTCCTCTTTCCCTTAGGATCAGAGGAAGATTTAGCCTTTGGAGACTCAGTTTAGAGGATTCAGGTTAGGAGAGTGGGGTTGAACTTATGGTGTATGAGATATTGAACTGTATACCTCAGAGGCTAGATCAATAATGGCCTCTGTGACGAACAAGCCATCGGACAAGGAAGACAGTTCCCTTATTCCTTCCCCAGCTTGGATTTCTGCTTTGGAAGTAATTGGAGCTGCACTACCTGCCCCTTCTAAGTTGGTTGCTGGGCCATCTGTTTGTATTTCCCCTTCGAAATTAATCTCAGGTTCAATAGAGACCTTAGGTTGACCAACGTCCTCCTCAGAGGTAGGTGGTGCACTCAGCCTTTAAAGCTCTTTAGCTCTAAAATAGGCAATGGCTTATCAGGTGAGGGCCTTCTAAGTTGGTTGCTGGGCCATCTATTTGTATTTCCCCTTTGAAGTTAATCTCAGGTTCAATAGAGACCTTAGGTTTACCAACATCCTCCTCATAGGTAGGTGGTGCACTCAGCCTTTGAAGCTCTTTAGCTCCAAAATAGGCAACGGCTATATCAGGTGAAGGTTGTTCAAGGGAGGAGCTTATTAGAAATTTAGATAAAATCTGTTAAGATCAATAAGCGTCCTTGGGTCAACTTGAACCGTAATAGAAGGTGGTTGAGGGAAGATGGTTGCACGGTGTTGCTGTGTGGGATAGAGAGAAGAGATCACAAGGCTAGGCCCAATATGTCTTTGTTTCTCTAAATTCTCCCCTATTTTGGTCGCATCATCTTGAGAAGTAGATGAGCTAGAGGAAGAACTCAAAGAAATCTGAGTTTGTACATGCCTAACAGACTTCTCAATCTGTTTCTCAGCTAGTTGAGCCTTGAGATTTTCAATCTTAAGTTGCTGAGTGGCAGACCTATCCTCTAAAGTTGTAATCTTTGATTCAAGGTTTGAGACTTTAAAAAGTAGGTCTTTGATAATGAGTTACAAACTACCCTCATCTTCTTTTGAAGAATCATTAGGAGATGAGATAGCATACATAGTATGTTCATCATCACCACCAGTAGTGGTTTCATGGTGTCCTGGATACCCTTGCTTACTGACGTCTCTTTTAGAGGCAACAATTGGCAAGGTTGCCGTAGAATTAGTTTCACTGATGTTACCAATATTTTGAGAGGCTAATGAAACTCTCTTGATAGTGGTAGCTGCCTCTACATGAGTCACCTCCACTCCAGTTGGACTCACCTTAGTTTGGTCTTGCTGATATGGGCTAGATATCAGAGGTTCCCTAGGGCACAGTTGATCTTAAGAGTGGTGTGGTAGATCAACATCATGGCCCAGATGATACATGATATCCTCATCAGATTGGGTTAAAAGGTCAAGAAAGGATACATATGTTATTTCTAATGTCCTGGGACCTTAGTAAGCACCTAATGGCTCCTCTGCAATAACAGTTGAGCCAATGATGTGGCTTTCCCTTTTTGGCTGCTCAGGGGAGTGTTAAGACTCACCCTGAGGGCTAATGACTTGGGTTGTGGGCTCGTCATCTTGAGACTGAGGAGTTTCAACAATGACATTAAGGTTAATGGTGGAGGATGATTGGACCTCTGCTGAATGGGAGCCCTTGATTCCTCTAGCTTTTTTGGTTTGAAAAGATAGGACTTGATCAATAAGAGTATTTTGATCAAGGGTTTATTTGGGGGTCATTTGTATGTGAATTTGATCAGGTGGGAAGAAGTGGATGGCGTTGTAATGGTGGTGTCTGGTGTGGGTTCATCACCTGCTAGGTCTGCAGGAATGTCAACAGGAGCCATTGGCTCAAGCATACCTAGAAGGAGATTAGTGAACCTTCCAGTGAAGTTGGTGGACACCTTCTTCAAGGTCTTAAAGATGCCTGGCCTCATGTGAGGGACCAGTAAGACATGAGCAAACTGAAGTTTGTCCTTGTCAAGCTCACAGTTGATTATGTGCTGAATGAACCGATGATACACATAGAATGGATCCCTAGTGAGATTACCTTTTAGATTGTTCAACACAAATCTTGAGTAGTTAAATCGAAGTCTTTTACCAACCTATGGACTAGGCAGCCCAGATCATATAGGATTTGATCCCATCCCCCTGACTTGTTGGATAGCCTATGTAGGACAATGTGTAGCAAAAACTTCCAGTTGTAGGAGAAATTGAACTTATAGACCATGGATTTGCTAACATCACAGCCATATCCCATCTGAGTGTAGGTATCCTTCAGCTCAGACTTGGGGAATTCAGTGGGGGCTCCTTCATCATGGAGTTCCAGATGCTCCATGATGGTTGTTTCACTGATGATAATCTCCTATCCACAGATCCTTGATCTGATGACCCTTTCATCATTGATAGTCTCGCTTTGAGCATTGGCCCATAATTCGGCCATATGGTTTGAGTAGATGGTGGGGTTAATAGTAAATGCAGTGAAGTATGCGAATTATGGCAAAAATTGGATGATAGGGGTAAAATCGACATTCTTTGAGGAATCAAGGATGACAACCTGGTTGTGTTGGGGATTCAAGCCTATTGTTTTGAAAGTACTGTTTGATTGAAGGAATTAAAAGTGAATGGAGAAGATGATGGAAATTTTAGGGCTTTTGCAGTGGTAAAGAATGTAAAGAAAGAGAGTCGGAAGTTTTTAGATGGGGGTAAAAAGCCAAACCGGTATGGTGAAAGGACAATTTAGGTTTCAATTTAACAAGGGTGGTATGATAATCCATTTAAAATATTCAGACAATCATCAATAAAATCTTATTTTATATAGAGTGGGGCCCAAAAGATTTCTGTTACACGGTAAAAGTTTTCTGTTGAGAATAAAATTACTTCCAAGAGAAAACACTTGTGTTTCTCAGTATTGCGTTCCGAAGCCACTTTTACTTCCGAAGGCAAACCACATCTCAAAGTTCTATTTTGCTTCCGAGAGTAAAGTGTTCTTCCGAGAAATGAAGTTAGTAAGCTTCGGAAGTGGATTTAATCTATGATCAAATTTTTCCGACCCTAAAATCTCTTTAGAAGATAATACTAGTGAAGAGGAATTTGCCTTCGGAAGATAGATAAAGATCTCTTATTAGGGTAAATTTCTCTTCGGAAGAATTTGTATTTAGAAATTTTTTAAACAAATACTTTTTGTTACAGGGCTTAGATTGTATAAATACAAAATAAACAAGACACATTTTTAAAAGGTTTTCAGAGGTTGACTAGTCAATGTTAATCATCCCAATAGCTGTGATTAAATACTTAAATGTTTGTTCATCAAAGGATTTGGTGAACAAGTCAATATATTGTTCATTTGAATTGACTTTGACTAGTTTGATTAAGTTTTTCTCATGAATATCTCGAATGAAATGGTACCTGATATCAATATGCTTTGTTTGGAGTGTTTGACTAGATTTTCTATGATAGAAATGACAATCTTGTTGTCTATGTGGATAGGAGTCTCCATGAAGTTGAAACCATAGTCTAACATCTTATTTTGAATCCATAGTAGTTAAGCACAACAGCTTGCAGTAGCAATGTATTCAGCTTCAGCAATTGATGTAAAGACACATGATTGCTTCTTGCATTGCCAGGAGATGATCCTTCCACCAAGAAATTGACATCCTCCTGATGTAGATTTCTTATTTGTTAGGACCGTGTACTACGGAGTACTAACTGATTCAAACATGAAGCCAAATCAAATAGTGCGGAATCCTATTTGATTGGTGA
>BJCO01002363.1:0-12459 GCA_018326465.1 Flaveria floridana
TGAAAGTTAAACTAAATTTATTAGTATATGTATATGTTATCATAAGTTTAGTGTGACAATTGTATAATTAGGCTTAGTATAGGTAAGTTAGTTTCTTGGTGGTTAAGTAACCCAGATAGAACCCGTGGATAACCCGCCAAATTTGTATGTATAAATACCTTGTAAACACTCATTTGTTATATGATGAATCTATTTTACATTGTCAAATCCTCTGCATTCATCAATCAAAACCTGTGTATGATCCCTCTATACCCAACAGACCATAGTGTCACCAAGTTGGGAGATTCCTGTGTCTACAGAGGAAACTATGATTAGCCAAGCTCAGAGTCAAGAGACTCCAGTGATTATTACTAAAGCTACATCAGTTTAAGCTACAGAGTCATTTCCCATAAGAATTCCTACTTACTCTACCCCACCTACAGATCAAGAAGAAAATCTAGATTTTGATGTTGATACTTACCTCAACACTCCACCAAATAGGAAGTAGGAACTTCTTTTGAATCTCTACATGTTACTTCAGTTACTTTAGAACAAAGAGTCAAGAATGTAGAAAGGGAAAGTTTAGAAAAGGCTAAACTCATATAGATATTGTGTTTGGACACTCATGTAAAGGATGCTCAGATTAAGACTCTCGACACCAGACGCAATTTATATATGACTATTTTAGAGTCTAGAAAATCAAGTCAGAACTTTATCCTTTTAGACTTTTACACAACCAACATACACGGAACCTGTAATAAGAACAAAGGTTGGAGAATCGAGTAGACAACAATTTACTGATCCATAGCCTGTTGTTGATATTCAGCCTACTGAATAGAATTTAGAGATTGCTACTGAGGTTCAAACTACAAAGAAAGCATCTAGAGGTGGTAATATTGAAGAGGAGAAAGAAACAAAAGATGATGATGGTATGGTTTAAATTGACTATGAAATAATTGATGATGAAGATAAGGATGATGATGATAAAGAAAAGAAAGATGATGATGATGATCAAGGAGCCATAGCAAGTCCTTTTAGAGAATTAGAACAGATAATGTCTCTAAACCAAGTTATGATGATCAAGAGGATTATCAACCATTAGATTCAGATGTTCCAAAATAGTAAGAAAAATAATTTTATTCTTTTTTGCAACAGATACACTGAAGATCCAGATGATGATTTAGGTTGTTTAATGATTTAGTGAACTAATTGATTGCCTAATATATTTGAAAATAGCTTGAATTGTTTGTATACATACAATTAAAAGAAGATGAGATACAATCAGCTTCAGGAGTTGAGTAGTCTGATGCTCTAGCTAAAACTTCTTATCTAACTATGAACTTAGTTGTAAGACAAGGAAGAAAATATACTTTTGTTGCTCGTCCACCTCTTGTTGAGAAACATTTTTTGAGACATTCTAAACTGATCACAAGATATGGGAATTCTAAACCAGTGATGAGTTGGGGATATGATTAGGGGAAGGAGATGTATATTCTAAAAAGAAAAGTAGGAGCTATTACGTACTACAAGGATGAGCATGATTTTCATACACTGAAAGCCTCTAAATTATATGTTATAGGAAAAATGTCATTTCATAATCAAAGTAATTATGACAAAGCTAAATGGATTAAAATATGATTTGGCATCAAAGCAAATCACACTTTAAAGACTTTAAGACCGCCAATTCTAAAGTAATTGAATATGAGTCAAGAATAGATCTAAACACCAATGCTCCTATGAAAATCAGAGTATACAAGAAGCCAAAGTATGTTCGAAGGATTCCCATCCAATTGGCCTGCTAAAATGTAGAAAAGAATATTTGATGAAGCTTCAGGTTCGTCCAATTAAAGCTGATGAATCAGTACACTTTGTTGCAACATAATTTGGATTGATAACTACTAAAGCCCTTGATAAGAAGATATATGCTTATAGATGAATGAAAAGTGCATAGAAATTGACTTTTTAATATTTGATTCACTGATCCTAAGAGGACTGAAGGGATTAAACCAAGAGGCTTAGGAAATCAAAATTGATTTTGAAGATTCAAAATGAAGTCGCATGAGAACTTAGGTTTTCGTGCGAGAAGAACTTTTTGTGCGAGAACATCTTTTGTCATATATAGATGTTTTTATTTGTAATTAGATAAAACTTGATCATTTTACAAATTTGTAAGACTTATTCAAGTGGAATAGAAAGAGTGAAAAGTTTATTTACTTCTTGTTTATATCGATCTTGTGTGATGTTTAACAAATTCATGCAACAATCCTTCCATGTTTATTGTACGAGGACGATCTTATATTGAAATACTAGAATTTGCATAAATAATATGTGATTCCAAAGCTAGCAGATCCTTCGTGTCTGGTAAATTCATACACCACTTGCCCCTAGTCAATGAGAAATTATAGATAGTAAGAACTTCTTGGTGTTTGAGGTTCATCAAAATTGTAAATTACAAGATTGAATACTATTTTGTAGACTTAATAACTATCTCATTATCAAGCCAACATCATTTGCATCCAAAGATTGTTCAACTTATAAATGGATGAAAAATTTGTATCTATTAGGAGAGAAAATACAACTTCATGTTATGCCCACGATGATGAAGGTAATGAAACCTATGAGTCATGGTTGTGATGCATTCCAAGCTCACGCCATTACAAATTCAAAGGAAGTAGATCGATATAAGGTACAAACGATAACCAAAAGCCACATATAACGACATGCAATCTCAAGAGCAATGACATGTTGATAACATAAGATAAACAAGAGAGAAAGTAGAGTGGTGAAACTGTTTGTATTCATTCATCATTCAAGTAAGACATAAATCATATATATATATATATATATATATATATATATACACACACATACAAGTACCAATTTTAATGGATAATGACTCATAGTGGGTTATTATTTATTTTCTTTCCTATATATATAGGTGAGGGTTAAAATGAAACCTTATTTTAGTTGAAAATCATGAAAAAAAATCTAACCATTGATCAATCTTAATTACTGATAAATATCAATATGTTATTTTTGTAAATAATAGGCAGCTAACATTCTTAAGTAAACCCTATAAGGTTACTTTAAAAATATTAATTTTCATAACCTACATCTTAATCTTTCTTCTCTTTCCTCATTCCTAATAAATTTTTCTCTCTCCTTTTTTCTCCCTCCTTTTATGAATGGCTCATCTCTTTATTTTATATGCGGTGTATTACATATACGTAACCCAAATTGGTTTGGTATCAGTGTGATTTAACCAAAATATCAAATACATATATATACTAACCTTGTGGGGGTATAATGGTAAAAAACATCAAAAAAACGGTCAAATGGTACAAACGGCTATATAGCCTTTACCCAACGGTAACCGGTTTAAAAACCGGGTTTAAAACCGGTTTGAAAACCGGATTGAAAACCGGGTTAAAAACCGGTTTGGAACCGGTTTGAAAATTGGATTGAAAACCGGGTTGAAAACCGGTTTGCAACCGGTTTGAAAACCGGGTTGGAACCGGTTTGAAAACCTGTTTGGAACCGATTCGGTTCAAAAACCGATTTTAATTTTCAAAATGGAAACCCGGGGGGGAACCGGTGGTTCGGGTCGGTTTCGAACCGGTTTGGGCCAAACCGGTTTTAGGCTTCAAACCGGTTTCGGGTTTTCCAGCCAAACCGGTTCCCGAACCGGTTTTTTTGGCCACCTCTAGGTATAAGTAACCCTAGTTTAATTTTTATGGACATGTTGTATATGTGATTACGGGTTGTTAGGCCTAATCAAAAACAATTTATAATGGTCGAAACTCACCTAATATAGCTAGGGTAAGTCGGGTTGATCCACAGGGTATATGTGAAAAGTGTGATTCAATTCATAAAATTGAAAGCTTTATTGTAAATTAACTAAATTGCGAAAAGTATTTGAAGTTGAAAAGTAAAGTTGATGGTAAACAATTATGGGAAAGAGTAATCCCCTCCGGGTTAAGGTTTACAACTTAGACTTGTTTTAATAGTTAAAAGTGGTCACATAGATATAACCGGGTTGATTTGGTTAAAGGCAATACATTGAATGAGACTGTTGTTAATGAACTACGCGAATCATATCCTACGTTTGTACTACCTAACCCTATCCAAAATTGATGTTTTCAGATGAAAAAAAATCTAAAACAATCAAAATAGAACAATTGAATTGAAGGCAACACACTTTAGAATCTTTAAACAATAAATAATGTTACTTGTCATAAACTACCTTGTTCAAACATTAACTCAACAAAAACCATCAAGAACAAGTCATAGTATAAACCCTAACACCGAAGAAGATTACAGATGGTTTAGCCGGACATGAAAATGAAACACAAATCAAAATCGAAGGTAAACATTGTATCTAACATTAAAGATTCAAACCGAATGATCAAAACAAGATCTTGAGCCTTGAAATCGCCTCTAAGAGCCTCTGGAATCGTTCGGAATCGTTCACGGACCTTGGGGGCGGCTTAGGGTGAAAGTGATTACCTAAACCTAAAAAATCCGTCTTTTATTCATGTTTTTTCGCCTGTGGTCGCCGTAGGGCACCTTTTCACCGTAGGCTACGTTTGCCTTATTCTGCCTTCTTTTACTCATTGTTCTCTTCCACTGCTTTAGGGCTTACCGTAGGCCATCCCCCGCTCGTGACTAGAAATTTTTTTTCTCTTCTTTCTTTTAATCTTCTTTTTTTCATAAATGGTTCATCCGGACTCCGTTTTCTTCCCCGTTTTCGGCCACGTTTTCGTGCTTAAGTCCTCTATCACCTCATCTATCATGTTCTCCATTTCTCATCCATGTGCATTCTCTAAACTACGTCAACTCATCGTTTTTAACCTACGAAATACCAAATCATCGTAATTAACTTATTCCATACAATCCTTTATACTTAAACACATTAAATACATTAAAGTTAACCACTTAACCATGTTAAATATCATTCCAAACCCCTTACATCACTTCCCCACACTTGTTTCTTGCTTGCCCTCAAGTGAGGTTGCTTTTAAAAATCAACAATTTGGGTCAAAACTTTTTCAAATAAACACACAAATACTAACCTTCACCCAAGGTTCAAAGTCATGCTCGATTCCCAAACTTGATAATCATGACCCCAATTACAACCACACGACCTCTAACCTATTGGATTGCCTAACTAAAACTCCTAAACTCTAGGTTGCTCCCTTGCACATATCACACCCCTCACAATTGTTCTCTCCACTCGGTGTAATTTCTAGACTCAGCAAAAGATATGCTGGATATTTCTGAACACTCACGTAATGATACAAATTAATGAGCATAGACTTGTAACGTAATCAATTCTCCACCCACTAACATGATAATTCATATAAATCATGAGGGCTTTCACAGGATTTTAGTGTTAGGCGTAGGTTTGGATAGGGAATATTTAAGAGATAATGACTAAAGTGATGGAAAATTTGAGCTAGCTACTTATTCAATGCTAAAAACAAACTATAATAATTCTCAACACAATTTACTTGCTAACACAATCTTTTTCTTGTCTCATAACTCGGCCATTAAACCTAACTTTGATAATTTTTTTTGCTTTTTCTCATTTTTTTCCTTTTTCTTTGCTAATGTACAACGAATTTCAACTTAGACTTAGTTGTCTTCCAACTAAAACTCAAATTTTGAAACAAATCAACTTAACTACTATTTAAACACAATTTAGGAACTTAAGTTCCATCACAAGGGTAAACAAACAAAAAGGCTAACAAAAGGCTTAACGGTCATCATATTGGGTTTAAACAAAAGCAAGCACAAAATTTGGTGACTAATGGATAACTGTCGGGTAGGTGGATCCTATGGGGTTATTCTATGGTTACTCCTCTTTCCTTAATAATTTCAATGTGAATCACGGTCTCAAGTCTCGACATGCACGTGCTCCACAAGTTCTACTACTAACAAGTATCATTGCACAATCAATTAAGCATTTAATATATGTAACCAAGAAAAGGCTTCTCACAAATGGAAACAGTGGATTCGGGTTACAGACATGAAATGTGCAAGTTTACTACACCTAAGGTTTGCTTATGCTAGTTAGGCATTCCTTTTCCAACTTTCACAAATGTCCCGAGTTTTAAACATTAAAGGAATTGACCATGACCAAAAACCTCTTCCAATGGTTAGCAACTTAGAGAGATTTTAAAAATTTTCAATTTTTGTCTAAATTTCTATTTCTCCAAAATATGTCTGCCTGGGCTCCCCCATCCCTACACTTAGGATACATTGTCCCCATTATATGGTTGTTTCAAATTCAATATGACTTCTTGTCACATTTACTACCCCTAAAACTCCCCCATGTGCAAAACAAAAAATAGCAAATAAAGTCAAAGAAAATTCACATGGACTTGATGGTACATGATCTGATAGTGCTTTAATATTGTTATATGGAGACTATGGGTAAACCTGTCAAGCACCTCATCATATATGCTTCTAAAATTCCATGTGCTTCCCCACACTTTCATGTTCGCATCGGCTAACTAAAACGAAAAAGACAAAACAAAAACTAAAAATAATAAAACTCACTTTCGTAGGAATCACGGTTACATTTAGCATATGCAACAAGCCTTTAAACCTCTTAATAGGCCCGAGTGGATGAGTGAAGTCTTGTGAGGGTTTCTAGTTAACACACCCATAAAGTTCAAAACAACTAAAAACATAAAAAAAAACTAAAAATTACCAATATCTCAGGTTGCCTCCCAAGTAGCACTAAGTTTTAGGTCTTCAGTCAGACTGTACCTGTTACCACTCATGGTGGTCAAAAATGGTGCTTGCCTTCTGAGAGTTCTGTAACTGTTTGGTTTTGTTGATCTAGTGGGTTCCCAACGTCATCCAAACATGGACCGAATGTTATTGTCTTAACTCGAGCATTTTTAGGATTAGGTGGACCACCAACTTTTTTTCTTCCATTTTGGCTTCTCATGCTATATTTCAATCTTCAGCACTGGCTCTTTATTTTCTTTTGAATCCACAAACTCTTTCAAGTCCAGCTGTTTATCCCTATCACACTTGAAACCATTATCAGAAGTTATGTGCTCGCTTACATGTGAGATGTAGGGAGGAACACAAACGTTAGTCACATTTGCATAAAAAAGGTTATCATTAACAAAATAAGTGATCGACTACCTTACGGGTTTCACATGTCATATCAATTGTTCCATCCTGATAGTTGATTTGAGTATTGGCAGTTGCCAAAAATGGTCGACCTAAAATAACCTTTGGTTGCTCGTTTGTTCTCACTGGGGCATAGTCAAGCACCATAAAGTCCACCGGAGAGTAGATATATCCCAACTTGATTATCACATCTTTTACCATCCCCCGAGGACATTTTCAAGTCAAGTCAGCTAACACCATGGTGGTGTCAATCTTATAGAGAGGGCCGAACTTATATTTATCATATAACACACCGGGCAAGACACTAACACATGCCTCATAATCCAAGAGAGTCCTTTTTATCTTGAATTTTCTGACTTTGATTGGAATGACGGGTGCTCCCGGGTTACTCTCTTCTACTGCATGGACTTCATTTTCCTAACCCACAACTTGTTTTGAAAAAGAAGTGCAGTCATCATTGAAAATTTGAACATTAGGAAGGATACTAACTGAATTAATATGGACATTTATCATGTTCTTTTTGGTTGTCCCTTGATGTTATGGATTCATGATTGTATCACTTGGTAACTTGCCTGGATCTTTCCTAAGAGCTGCCACTTCTTCTGCTAGTTGACCAACTTGCTTGCTCAAAGCCTCGTGACTCTTGTCTCGAACCTTATTAGATTTCTTCATCTCCTTTAAAAAATCAAGGAGCTCTCTGTTTGTTGGTTCTGAGTTTGTTCCTGATGTGCCTTGGTCTTGATTGCTTTAATAGTTACCTTGACCACCCCCATTTGTAACTCCCTTTATTATATTGCCCATTCTGACCATTTGACCTATTCGGATATTATGGATGAGAGTTACCTTAAAAATTAATGTTCAACTGATTATCTGGGTTACCATACCGGAAGTTCGGATGATTCTTCAAACCCGAGTGATAAGTGTTGGAATTCATATTATTATAAGGTCGCCTATCACCCTGCACATAATTTACCTCCTATGTCCCCACATCTAAATATGGACATGTCCTAGTTCTCCACATGCTTGACATATATTGAATGAACTAGTAGCTTTAACATCTACCTTATTACCGATTGAACCAAATTAGAGAACTTTCGCTCTAATGCATCAACTCTTGTGGTGGTTGTGTAATCTGTGGTTATTATGTTCCTGGACTTCCTACGGGATTAAGCTTGCCGTTTTGAATTTATACTCAACTTTTCTAATGACAACCAATCTTCCTCTTCGGTGTTTGTCATGAACATGCCTGCACTAGTGGAGTTAATATCCCTAACATCTTTTGCTGACAAGCCATCATAAATGGATGGAATCAACTCCCATTACGAAATATCATGATGCGGGCACGTTCATAACAATTCCTTAAATCTTGTCCAAGCCTCATGAAAGGGTTCATCTTGATTTTGTTGAAAAGTTCGAATGGTAGTTCTAGCTTAACTTGTTTCGTGCGGTGTGTAATATTCCTCGAGAAATGCTTGTTGCAGCTGCTCCCAAATAAAAATGCTAGCCGGTGGTAGAGAATGAAACCATTTCTTGGATTTTCCTTTCAGTGTGAATTGGAAGAGTACTAACATAACCTTTTCAGGTGTGAACCCTTGTGCCCTAATGGTCTCACAAATGGAACTGAAGTTATTCAAATGAAGGTAAGGTTCCTCTTTTGGCAATCCATGAAACTCTAGGAGAATTGCCAAGCTGTTAGACCTAATTTCAAATGATCTTCCCCGTACCTATGGTCGCACAATAGGAGAAGATGCGCCTATGATTGTGGGTTTAAAATGACTATCCACTTCTTGAACTATCGCTTGATAAGGTTGAAAACCAGGATTTTGGCTAACTGTAAATGGTGCTTGTCTTCGCAAATAACCATGAAGTTGGTTTGGATTACGGTTCTGATGCTGATTGAACCGTTGTCTCTGATGGTTGATGTGCTTGTTTCTCAGTTGACCTTGCTGCTCATCTTCAAACTCTTCATTATATTATTCTTGATTATATTCTTCTTCTCAAACTCATCCTCCTCTTCATTCCACGTGTGGATGCTAACATGCTCATATGGATCTTCTTCCTCCTCGAACCAGTTTGGAGCCTGTGGCTTAGGGTTTTGTCTTTGTCTTTAGGGATATGGGTTTTTTCCTTTGAGGTGGCTGGTTTCGAGCATTTGTAAGTGGTTTGTTCCATGGTTGTGGTTGAACATTCGGGTGGGCTAACGGGTCATGAGGCAATGGTTGTTTCTATAGTGGAACATGTGGTTGTTGTGGTTGATTTGGTGGTTGATTCGGATTTTTCATTGGTTCTCCTTGTTGGAATTTGATTTCAATTTAAATCGTGAGTTCACTTGGTTGCGCCAATTGGTCTTTTTAAATTCTGATCGAAAATAAGTGGAGATATGTTCCTTGCGTATAGGGTATGCATGCATGCATCTCTCACCTACACACACAAGCACACCTAGTGTAACAAAGAAGAGAAAGTAGCTACAATAAGCAAACAAATAAAAATTTGAACTTGACACTTCGCGCACTAATTCCCCGACAACAGTGTCATTTTGTTTGCGGGTTGTCAGGCCTAATAAAAAAGAATTTATAATGGTCCAAACTCACCAAAGATAGCCAGGGTAAGTCGGGTCAATCCGTAGGGAATATGTGGAAAGTGTGGTTTAATTCATAAAGTTGAAAGCTTTATTGAAAATACTTGTAAATTAACTAAATTGCAAACAGTACTTGAATTTAAGAAGTAAAGTTGATTCTAAACAATTATGGGAAAGAGTAATCCCTCCGAGCTAAGGTTTACAACTTAGACTTGCTTTGATAATTAAAGGTGGTCACATAGACATAACCGGGTTGATTTGATTAAAGACAATAGATTGAATGATACTGTTGTTAATAAACTACTCGAATCATATCCTACGTTTGTACTACCCAACCCCATCAAAAATTGATGTTTGCAGATGAAAAGAAATCTAAAACAATAAAAATAGAACAATTGAATTGAGAGCAATACACGTAGTTTAGAATCTTTAAATAATAAATAATGTTACTCAGCTTAAACTACCATGTTCAAACATTAACTCAACAAAAAACATCAAGAACAAGTCATAGTATAAACCTTAACACCGGAGAAGCTCACGGATGTTTTAGCCGGACATGAAAATGAAAAACAAATCAAAATCGAAGGTAAACATTGTATCTAACGTTAAAGATTCAAACCGAATGATAAAAACAAGATCCTGAGCCTTGAAATCGCCTCCGGGAGCCTCTGGAATCGTTCGGGTATCTTAGGGGCGACTAAGGGCAAAAGTAATTACCTAAACCTAAAACTTCCGTCTTTTATTCATGTTTTTTCGCCTGTGGTCACCGTAGGGCACCTTTTCACCATAGGCTACATTTGCCTCTTTCTGCATTCTTTTACTCATTTTTCTCTTCCATCGTCGTAGGGCTCATATAGGGCAGCCCCCTCTCACGACCAGAAACTTTTTTTCTCTTCTTTCTTTTAATCTTCTTTTTTTTTCATAAATGGTTCATTCAGACTCCGTTTTCTTCCCCGTTTTCGGCGACGTTCTCGTGTTTAAGTCCTCTGTCACCTCATCTATCATTTTATCCATTTCTCATCCATGTGCATTCTCCAAACCACGCCAATTCATCGTTTTTAACCTACAAAATACCAAATCATCGTAGTTAACTTATTTCATACAATACTTTATACTTAAAGATATTAAATACATTAAAGTTAACCACTTAACCTTAATAAACATCATTCCAAATCCCTTACATCAATATGTAACTTTCCAAGTTACATGTACGTGATAATTAAACTAATAATAAGTTATACATAGGCAGATATGGTATGCTTGTAGGTCAAACCCTCTAGGTTTCTTAATGTTTTTTTTAAAAGCTACAATTAGGTAATTACTTTTTCTATTCGTCAAAGATATATATAAGGATGGCAAAAAATCTCAAGCCTAATAGGTATACCTGAAACCCAAGACATATGGGACGAGTTTACCTGAAGCACAATAGGTATTGGGCCAAGTATGATATTACTTTTAATTTTTTTTTTACAGGTATGGGATGGGTATGGTATTAGGTAATACTTGGCCTGATTACCCAAACTATATACCTATTTACCCGAACACATTCCCGAAGTTCTTTATTTTTGCATATGAAAGCAAATGAACTTATTTTTTGGATATTAAATATGTAGTTCGGATATGAAGCATTATGATATGAAAATACTTGTTGCTAACTAGTTATGACTATTTGGATGTGAAATTTTAAAACACTCATATGTTGTAGTTGTTTTGAAATCTAGATGAAAATGTTTAAGTAGCTTGTTGTAGCTATTTATTATATTATATATACCAAATAAAGATGTTATTGTAGTTTTTATTACACGAAATTTTCTAGAGATGATTATATTTAATATTTAAAATATGATACTTAAATATATAAAAATAAATTTATATAAATGAACCTGACATAGTTTGATTGATACCGGGGACGGGTAATGGGCCGGGTATGGGACAAGACTTTAAAATCGGGCATGGGATTAGGATTAACAATATCTGGCCTAAACTCGCCCCATTGCCATCCCTAGATATATTACCTTTAGAACTTTTAATCTTTATGAACATGTAAGAAATAAAAATTAGTTACTTAGTGCCTTAATTGTTACACTATGATCAATAAGATTTGTGATTTGCAGCCCCCTCTCACGATCAGAGACTTTTTTTTCTCTTCTTTCTTTTAATCTTCTTTTTTCATAAATGGTTCATTCGGACTCCGTATTCTTCCCCGTTTTTGGAGACGTTCTCGTGTTTAAGTCCTCTGTCACCTCATCTATCATTTTCTCCATTTCTCATCCATATGCATTCTACAAACCACGTCAACTCATCGTTTTTAACCTAAAAAATACCAAATCAACTTATTCCATACAATTCTTTATACTTAAAGACATTAAATACATTAAAGTTAACCACTTAACCTTAATAAATATTATTCCAAACCCCTTACATCAATATGTAACTTTCCAAGTTACATGTATATGATGATTAAACTAATGATAAGTTATACATAGGCAGATATGGTATGCTTGTAGTCAAACCTTCTAGGTTTCTTAATGTTTTTTATTTGTAAAACCTACAATTAGTTAATTACTTTTCTATTCATCAAAGATATATATAAGGATGACAAAAATCTCAAGCCCAATAGGTATACCCAAAACCAAGATATATAGGACGAGTATACCTGAAGCACAATAGGTATTGGGCCGGGTATGACTTGTAAATCTGACCCGGACTGAATAACTGACCCAGTCATCTATTTCTTCCCTTCTGACCCACCC
>BJCO01002364.1:0-14226 GCA_018326465.1 Flaveria floridana
TTTGTCTTTCTCTAATTCTTTAGTTGTTATATTTGTGTATGCTGTTTGATATATGTTGTATGATTTATTTTATGATGTCTTGCTATCGTTGGCTTTTGCTATCGAGTCGGGGGTCTCTTTGGAAGCGGTCTCTCTATCTAACAAGATAGAGGAAAGACTCGCCTACACCTACCCTCCTCAGACCCTGCTCTTAAGTGGGATATACTGGGTTTGTTTGTTTGTTTATCTGTAATTTTTTAAAGTATGAGCTAAAGTTACAATACTTGTAAACCCCCCTTGGACTAAACCCCCTTTGGACTAAACCCCCTTTGGACTATTTGTCTTATATATACTAGTTTTATTTTAACTTTTAATCGATTGTATAATATCCAAAATCCAAATGGTGGTTGATTTCTTTTGTTAAGGCGAGAACCTCACTCAACATGATTATAAAACCTAACCATATATTTAGTTTAACTAATTGCGCCACTCAAACGCCAACATCAAGCCTAAGATCTCTTACTACCACATCAAACCTCCGGTTTCAATCTCGAAGCTCGTCGTTATCGGCAAAAATGGCGAATCCGTCGGTCGGAGATTCAGCGAAGAAGTCAATTACTCACGTCATCTTTGACATGGACGGCCTTTTGCTCGGTTAGTACTCTCACAGCCTTCATTCACTCAACCAAATGTTATTTCATCATCGACAGTTGGTCAATTAATCACTAACAGTTGAGTGAAGTCTCACATATTCAGATCTAGTAATGGATTCATGTAATGTGGTAGGTTGATTTTCCTTTGCTTGTGTTTTGTGATAAGCTAAAATTAGGAAGAGGCTTTTTGTTGATGTGTTGTTTACTTGCAGTCCGCGTCTTAGATCTCAGGAGAGAGCCTAGATAATGTGAACTTTTAGCCTTTAGGTGTGTTTTGCTGTTATTTGCTATTGTTTGAAAATGCAGGCTCTAAATCTTTGTTGCCGGAATAAATGGTCATTTAACCATTTTCATTCAATTTAGAACAACTTTTATTTGCACTTGTTACAAAACACTTTGATTTTGAGGTGAAATTGAGGTCTGAACATGATCGAATTCATATTCTCTTTTGATGCAAATTCTCACAAAACTGGTATAGTTCACTTTTCCTCCTCAAAACATGTATAGAAGTTCATCACAATGTGTTGAAAGTTAGTTGGTTTGACCCTAAGTTATAGTCTTTCGTTAGATAAAAGGGGTGATTTATGGGTTGGGATGGTCACCTGTTCATTTTAAAATTATTGTCTGTTTGGATGGATGAGGTATGCATGGAGTAAGTGGTATGGTTGTTTGTTTTATCTTCTAAAGGAACGGAACAATCTGAATGAAAGTAAATAACCATTTTCATTTTTACCTTTTTTTTTTCTTTTACTACTGAATAAATTATAACTGCTTGATAAAAGTTTTAAGAGTCTTATTATATGCCTAAAAGTCTTTTTATATTTCTAAGAATATGATGGTGACACATAACTGATCCAGAGAGTAGATGAGGAGAGAATAAAAAGGTGGATATGTGTAATCATAATATTTTGGAAGGATGAATTAATTTACAATAAGTATAGGGACATATCATTGCTCATGTTTTAAATAAAAGTTCTAAATGACAAAAAGTGCCAACTTATGAATTTTTTTTCTAGTAGCCTAAATAACATAATGATATAAATTCAGTAATACAAATTAGAAGATGTTCAACTTATAAGTAAGATGCAAAAGCATAAACTATAATAAATCAAGATTAGAAAGCACAACATTATTAACAAAATTGCGATCTAAACATCATCATATAACTAATAAAATCATAATGTAAAAATAAATCCGTCTCCTATTAGGAAAAGTGATTTTCACATTGGAAATCAACAACTCCATTAACAAAAGAACTTATAGTTTAAATTGATATGATGTTTGTTAAGGACAAACATAGAAGTATGAACAAGTTAATTGGGAAAGCAATACCCCCATGACTTTTTCCGGTCAAGTCATGCTTTCTGGATTAAGTTGAAAACAAATATGCCCCAGGTTTTTTCAAGTGTAGTCAATCTTAGTGCCTATTGCAACTACATAAACTCTTTTTACATAGTAATGTTAGTGAAATGTTTGAACTGAACATGGTCTGGTTTAGAACTTTAGATTTTGTGTCATCTTAACTAGGATCAGATCAACATAGAAAACAAAAAGCACATTAAATTTGGGGCTTCATACTTCATAATATACCTCTGTTTAGTTGTTCATTCCACTTCTTGATCAAACATCATTTCTTTGAGCAGTATTTTACTTTTTTTTTACTGGCTTGCACAATTAAAAAATTTAAATTATCTGAATTGTTAATATTATAAAGTTATCATGTATTTTTTTATAGTTAATTGTATGCAAAAACCATTGTTTCTAATAAAAAAACAGAAAACTAAATTTTAGGGGAGTATCATAGAACCTGTAGTTTACTAAATAAAAATCATTCTTATATCTCACGTTCAAGAAGCAACATAACAACTCCTTAGTGGTCCTCCATATTTACATAGTTAACGACTTAACGTTTTAGATATTCAAATAATAATACAGAATGTTTTGTTGCCAGATACTGAGAAGTTCTATACAGAAGTTCAAGAAATTATACTTGCAAGATTCAACAAAAAATTTGATTGGTCTCTAAAGGCAAAGATGATGGGAAAAAAAGCAATAGAGGCTGCACGTGTGTTCGTTGAAGAAACTGGAATTAGTGATTCACTTACTGCTGAAAACTTTTTGATAGAACGTGAATCAATGCTTCAGGAAATGTTTCCTACAAGTGAACTTATGCCAGGTGTCATATTTTTCTCTATGGAATAAAAAAATCAGCTTTATGGTATAGTTTATTAACTTTTTATTGTCCAATCGAAGGTGCAAGTCGGTTAGTCAAACATCTGCATGCCTCAGGAGTGCCAATTTGTGTTGCAACAGGGTAAGGCAAAATTATAAACTTCGGAGATAAACAAATCAACTTTAATTGCCTGTCTATGTGATTTCAGCACTCATAAACGGCACTTTGCACTAAAAACACAAAGACATGGTGACATATTTTCTTTGATGCATCATATTGTCATGGGAGATGATCCAGAAGTTAAACAAGGCAAGCCATCACCTGATATATTTCTTGCAGCTGCCAGAAGATTTGAGGTAAATCTATTTCCAAATCTGTTGTTCTTTATTAAAAGAGTAATTTAGTTGTTGACAAAGTTCTTCCAAATTATGTGGAAGAAACAGGGTGAATCAGTACATCCTTCTAAGATTCTTGTTTTTGAAGATGCACCCTCAGGAGTTCTTGCAGCTAAGAATGCTGGAATGTAAGTGCTTTAATTCCTTAAATGTTTTCAAGTGACTAAAGTATATTAATACGTAGGGAGTGTGACGTTTCTCAATATGTTAATTCTGAAAATATATTTCCATAGGTGGCAGTTTTGATCCAATTACTTATATATGAATTCATCTGGGTTATGTTTTTATCACATGTCAAAGTTATCAAATAAATATCAGTTAAAAAGGAAACATGGCAAAGAGTTATGTTTTTGAAGACGCACCTTCCAAACACTGTTGTAAAAAAAAAGAAAACTATAGTATAATAATATATAGTTTTTGTAATAACACTAGTATTAAGCCTCCTGCGTTGCAGCGGGGGGTGTAAAACCGTGTCAAGTGCCACTAATGACACACAACCGCAAGTGACCACCAACACCGAAAAAACTCGTATTAAAAAGAAAATAAAAAACGTAGAGAACAAAATCAAACGAAAAGTAAGCGTAAAAACATTGAACCACGTAAGCAAAACGCAAAACATATAAAACAATAAGTAAGTCAATCTAGAACCAGTGCGTTGTGACATGATCGTTAAACTGGAAAAAAAGGGTAAAAATGTTGAATCACACACACGTGTTGCGGTGTGTTATTCGCAAAATTTAGACGGAAACACAAAACAAAAAAACTGTATAATATGAAAAGTATGGGAGATCAAAGATGAAAACAAAAAAATTATTAGGGTTTAATTGCAAAATATGTAAAAGTAGTAGGTTAAAACAAAAAAAGTTAAGTTTAAGAAAAAGACAAAGGTAAGTACAACTCACTAAACACATAATACAACCCAATAAGCATACCAAAGTTGGTAACTAGTATTATATAAATTTACCAAACCATATGTAAAACATGTTTAATTCAAGTGGGTGACACAGTAATAATCGTTTAAGTTCCTCTAGCATGGGCTTCAAGAGGTTTCCTGTCATAACCCACTTGAAGGCTCCACGTGTCCTGTGCTAGCTGCGTTTTCTCCTATTCCATGGGTTAGTAGTATATTGATGGGGTCACATGAGTTTTCTGGTAATGAGTTCTTAAGGTTACCACAAAAATGGTTTAATAGTTTTCGGACAAAAGTGTTTTGGTCAGTGCAACCAAACCCACACCAGAAATTACTTGTTTCGACACGTTACTTGAACCACTCATTTTGCAACTTCTAATATTTATACAAAATAACAATGCAGGTCTGTAGTTATGGTTCCAGATACAAGACTGGATAGCTCCTTCCATGAAACTGCAGATAAAGTTGTGAGTTCACTGTTGGATTTTGACCCGGCTGAGTGGGGACTACCTCCGTTCCCTGATACAACCACCTAGGACGTATATTAAGGTAACCAAAATTGCTTCTTAATTGTTGTTGTGTCATGCCTTATTGCTACCTAAAATGGCACTATTGTTTGATACTATTTCCTGAAGGTATCTTCCATTTATTTGTCATCCATAATCATGAAGTAAACGTTTTAAGTATGTTGCCATGATCGGTAAACCTTTTGTTCATATATCATCAACAAACTGTATGTTTTGTCGATGAAACTCAATACTATGTGAGTTTGGTTCCCGTAGTATCAATGTTTCTTCACCTTGGGATGTCTAGAGAAGGCATGATGTTTAGAAGCAAGTTTTTGATGTTTCTCACTTATAACACAATTAAACACCTATAGAAAAATGGAGAGGGAGGGAGGACATCGTCTGTTTTGTGTTCATCATGAATGCAAATTGACAACACAATGTTTCTAACATTAGTACTTTTCCAATAACCGTTACATTTACATATCAGTGTTTATACATTCTTCTCTTCTAGTTAGTTGATAGTGTCTAAAAATCATTTTGGCTGCCTTATTAATTTAGGGGTTTGTTTTAGCAAATTTAACGCAAGATTGATATGCTAGTCTATAATGCTTGATTGTAATACATTTTTTTATGGATAGAAGCGCTAAGGTGGAATACTAGAATCATTTAACTAGGTGTTCAAACGTTGTCAAAACAGGGGTGGTAGCACAAGCATTTAGCAAAGTGCTTACTTTGAGTTTCACTCCCATGTCTATTTCTTCAATAAAATACGCAATACATTCAAGCCCGGTTGTGCTTATCAAGATAACTTAGTTTAGTTAACATTGATCACTAAATTAATAATGTTAAAACTAGTATTAAGCACATCGCGTTGCAGCGGGACGTAAAACCGTGTCGAGTAATACCAATGGCACACCATCGCTAGCGACCACCAGTACCGGAAAAGCTCGTAAAACTAAAGAAATAAAAATGAAAAAAAATGAAACCGAACGAAATGTAGATGAAAAATCGTTGAACCATGCACGCCCGATGCGGCATGTTAATATGTGCAAAAATTAGAATGAAATGTAAAACACAACGCGTTCGTTAAACGAGAAAAAATAGAGGTAAAACCATTAATCCACATACGTATGTTAACTCGAAAATTTTAGACTGAAACGTTAAAATAAAAAATTTGTAAAATATAAAAAGTATATGAGATTAAAGTTGAAAGTGAAAAAAAGATGTTAGGATTAAATGTAAAAGATGAAAACTATTAAGGTTAAAAGTAAAAATATAAAAAAATACAGGTACAATCTATAAAAGAATAAGGTACAACTAATAATGTATAACTAAGTTGAAAATTATTAATATGTATAAGGACTTCTAGACATTGAACTTGACAGAGGCAAGGATGTTTAACCTTCAGCGACACATTCAACATAAAATGTTGTTTATACATGCTTTGAAAGAAAAAAAAAGTATATAATATAATTGTTATTGTTATGTAGTAAGTTTTAATAACTCGTGTATTACACACGTTTAATAAATAAAATATTAAATACAATAGAAATTATAATTATAATTATAAAATAATATATTAAGATAAGATATGATTAAAATTATATATGAGTAAAGATTGTAAGTAATAAAATAACAATATCAACTTTTTAAACCTTTTTTTGATTTAAAAAAAAAATTAAACAATTTACTTCAAAACAAACCGTTTTAAAAAATATATTTTTTAAAAATTCTCTTATTATAACTCCTAATTTTAGTGTTTTGGTTTATAAAAATTTTACTTTTTAAAAACATAAATTTTAAAATATTTCATACTTTAAAAAGAAAAATTTCTTATTTTACAAAAAATTATTTCTTTAGAAATAACATTAATAAAAGATCTTTTTCTTAATTTATTAAAAAATATGTTTAATCTAAAAAATTAAATAATATGATTAATAATTAATGTAATTATTTAATAGAAGAGAGAAGTGTGAAAACTTTGGTAAGAGGGACTATTGTGCTGTCACGTGTCGAACCGTTGATCATAGTTGTTCTTTTACTAGAGTAGAAAAATACTTGTATCTCATAAAATATAGAATGATATGTTAAAGTTATGATTATTTTACAAGTAAATTAGCTAAAAAGAATCTATGTGTAAGCTACATCGAATACGTCTCTTGTTTTGTAAATACGCAAAGTAAATGTGATACACAACCAAATCATGTAGAATATAAAATGTCATTTTGAATTAAAATGCATTTAAAACGATCTTAGCTGCTGATACATGACATTACAGTTTTCTCTTGAACAATACATTACACTTTCTTTATGATATAAGACTGCTTAGAAAATAGACATGCTTTGAATGGATTAAGTATGAGTGATAGTGTGATACAAGACCATAGTCCATAACATAATTCATGTTGGAGTAAAAATTATCTAATAGGTAGTAGCGGCTGTTCAAAAAAAAAAAAGGTAGTAGCGGAGAAAAAAATAGTTATTGTTTAAATAAAAAAATATATGAGAAATTTTATAGAAATGTAACCAACTTTTATAATTGTACCAATTAAGTCACTCAAATATTTCTTGTTCTAATTTAGTCACTCAACTTGTTAGTAATGTGCTAATTTTATACATTTTACATGTTTAACATGTTAAAGTGCATGTGTGGCTTTTTTATTTTCTTTTTAAAAAAATTGCTTACGTGGAATTAACAATTATAATTTAAATTTATATGAAGTTTAAAAACATATCTGTTCCAAAAAAATATCGATCAAATTCTAATCTATTCACCCTAATTGATCCTACAATTAAACGAACAAGAAGAGCAAGAAATTTTAACAAGAGGTAATAATTACTTCATGTTCATCATTATTTTTTGGTTTAAATAATTTATTTTCAGATGCATAGAAATTATAAGTGTAGTTATCTAGAAATTGTTTATGAAGTTTGGATATTTATTTGTTGGATTATTGGAGTATGAATTGAAATTTCTTTTGGAAAGTCATTGTTCGATTTTTTTCTAGTTCAAAATACGTCGATCTTTTGTTTGAACCTATTAGTAGACATTTCGAAAATATTTAGTAGGCTCCAAACAGATATATATTAAATTAGTATTTTTACCATTAAGTAAATATGTTTTTAAAACTTAATATAGTTAGTATTTTTGACGAATAAGTAAATATATTTTTAAAACTTAATATTCATTTAAATTATAAATTTGTTAATGTGAAGTCAATAAGTATAAAAAAAGAAAATAAAAAAACCACATATGCACTTCAACCTGTTAAACAAGTAAAATGTATAAGGTAAACATATTACCTACAAGTTGAGTGATTATAACAAAAAAAGTTTGAGTGACTTAATTGATATAATTATAAAAGTTTGTTACATTTCTATAAAGTTTTCCCATAATATTTGGTAAAAGATGTATGCTAATTCAGAAAAGAATAATAAGCATCATGTCTTTTTTTTTAGGGTTAAAGCAAACATAAAATTTGAAACCAAGAGTTCACCCTTAATGCCCTTACAACGGAATCATGAGCATAGAATAAGGAAAACAAAATCAAATGAAAAATTTTAAAGTATGTCTACGTGGCTATTTGTGACAACCCGAGTTTCTAGGTTATCATTGCTATCGTTGCCCAACAAATAAATAACTTTTATTATTATTTAACTATGATTATTATTATAGTTATTGTTAGTAGCTAACTCCAAGTTAAGTAAACTTAATTAAGTCAAAGGTAAACTAGGTAATCTAGGGGGGCCAAAGTGAAAATTTATTGTCAAACTAGTATGTGAACGTAACCCTACTCCCTCTCGGCTTCTCTTCTAAACCAACCCCAACCCCAACCGCCCTCTCGACCTCCCTCACGGCAGCACTCATCCCGCAGCCCCTCCATCTTGACGCAACTCCCGCCTAGCAACCGGGAACCCCTTCGACGGCCTCTCGTTTGCGCGACGTCTTCCTCGACGAACCCCTAGAATCTGCTAGCCCCAACGACGTGCATTAATCGCAGCCTCTTGTCCGTCGTACAGTATGTCCTTTTCGTTAATTTCGAACGTTCTATATAACTTGGTTTTGCTGTGGCTATCGTGTTCGATTCGGTCGAAGCTGTGAGCATGTTCATGATTGAGTGTTGCTTTGAAAAGTTTCTGCTTGTCATGCGTAAGTTATGGTGTATGTATGTTCATGATTGTGTGTGTTCTTAGGTGTTTATGTGTATGGATACTTTCTGCCATGGGTGTGTGTGTGTGTGTGTGTTTTGTTGAGTGATTGTGTGTGTGTGGTGTGAGTAATCTGTGTGGTGTGTGTGTTCTATGCGTGCATGTGTGTGTGCGCTTTTTGTTATATGATATGTGTGTATATGCATGTGCTTTGCGTAGTAGGTATGTTGTTGTTAGTTTTAATTCTTTTGTAATGTTTTGTAGTTAAAACTTTGTTCCTAGTTTGTATAGATTGTATTGTGTAAGGACTAGTTAGGTAAATAGTTAGTTCTTTCTAACTACTATAAATAAATGATGTAGAATGTATTTGGTATTACTTTTCAATACACAATCTTTGAATATCGTTAATTTTGTTAGTATCATTTGGTATCAGAGCGCAAAAAGGCTCTCGATCCAACGACTCCCGCTCTCGATCAATCTCGATCTTCCTTCCTTGATTAAGGATTCACCAATTCGAAAGTTGATAATCAAAACGAACGATCGCAATCACTTCGGATTGCAATCGCCTTCACCCACTGTTCAATTAGCCTATAATCCCTACCGATTCCGAGTTCTTGATCCGATTCAATGGCGAACCATAACAGACAGGTAGTTCAAAAGGACACGACCGACGCGATCTCGTTCAAAATCACCATTCTTACACCTACTACATACACCTCTTGGGCGATAAAGATGGAAGCGTTCATGGATGCCCAGGGACTCTGGGATGCCATCGAACCCCCTACAACTGATGTAGTATATGCCAAGCTAGGCAAGAAGGCAAGAGCCTTCATCTTCCAGTCTTTGCGAGAGGATGTCTTAATGCAAGTGGCTGCATTCAAGTTTGCAAAAGATATTTGGGAGGCTTTGAAGAAGCGATATGTTGGAGAAGATAGGGTAAAGCAGACTCGAATTCAAACTCTTGACCACGAGTTTGAGATGCTGACTATGGTAGAGAATGAGTCAATTGATGACTTCGCAGGGAGAATTGGTGAGTTGGTGTCAAGATATAGACCTCTGGGAACCACAATTGCAGCTACCAAACAAGTAAGGAGGGTTTTGAAGGCAGCCCCTGAAAGATTCCTCCCAATTATGGCTGCTATTGAACAATTCTCAAACCTTGACACCATGACATTTGAGGAGTTAGTAGGGAGGTTGAAAGCCTATGAAGAAAGGATAAAACCAGCATCCCAAGGGAAAAATTCCTCAGGTCAACTTCTCCTAACAAGGTCTGAGTGGCAGGAGAGGATCAGATGTGAATCCAAGCAAGAATGTCAAAGATCCACAGCCTCTGGGGAAAACAGAGGAAAAGGCAGAGGGAGAGGAAGATATGGGAAAGGCAAGGGAGGCAGAGCCAACCCTGACAGTAGTGATAAGAATGGCATCTCCTCCAAGAAAGATAAGAGGAACATGAGATGTTACAATTATGACAGGTTGGGTCACTTTTCAAGTGAATGCAGGGCTCCAAAGAGGGGGGATCAGGAGGCACACCTGACCCAAACTCAGGTAGATCAAGAACCCACCCTGCTAATGGCAAAAGTGACTAGAGATTTGGGCCTACTTGAAGAACAAAATGTGTTTCCTAAGGAGTTGCCTAAAGGAGCTGATTCTTGCTCTTGGTACCTAGATAATAGGCCAGCAACCACATGACAGGGATCAAAACCCACTTCACTGAACTAGATGAAGCCATCACAGGCAAAGTGAAATTTAGGGATGGGTCAGTGGTTGTCATTAGAGGCAGGGGATCAATATGCTTCCAGTGTAATAATGGAGAGCATAGGGTACTGACCAATGTGTACTATATACCCGCACTGATGAGCAATATCCTGAGCCTAGGCCAACTTGATGAAGTAGGCTGTAAGATCCTGATGAAAGATGGGTTTCTATAGGTCTTTGAGAAAAGTGGCAAGACCCTTTTGAAGGTAAAGAATTCGGACAATAGACTATACAAAGTCAAGCTGCAAGTAACCCTCCCTAGATGCTTACTAGCAGCCATGCATGACATAGCCTGGACATGGCATGCAAGACTTGGACACTTGAGCTTTGACTCAATAAGCAAAATGTCCAAGTATAATATGGTCAGTGGGATGCCTAAGGTCAAGCACAAATCCCAACTGTGTGAAAGCTGCCTGGTGGGAAAGCACATGAGTCACCCTTATCCCACCACAAGTGTGTTTAGGGCAAAGACTCCACTAGAGCTTGTTCATGCTGACTTGTGTGGTCCCTTGGACCCACCTACTCCTGCTGGGAACAGATAATTCATGCTTCTAGTAGATGACTGCTCAAGACATATGTGGGTGTTCATGCTTAAGTCAAAAGATGAGGCCCCGACAGCATTCAAAGCATTCAAGGCCCAGATTCAGGTGGAAACCAATTACAGGCTCAAGGCCCTGAGAACTGATAGGGGAGGAGAATTTACATCAAAGACATTTGAGCAGCTGTGCAGTCTAGATGGAATCAAAAGGTACTTAACAACCCCTTACTCTCCACAACAGAATGGGGTTGTGGAGAGGAGAAATCAAACCATAATGGGTATGGCCAGATCCATCTTGAAAGCTATAATATGCCTTTGTGTCTATGGGCTGAAGCAGTAAGACACTCTGTCTTTCTATTGAATAGAAGTCCAACTAAGGCTCTAGAAATATGACCCCCTATGAGAACTTGTATGGAAAAAAGCCAAGACTAAAGCACTTAAGAGTGTTCAGGTGCAAAGCCTATGTGAAAGTCCCTGGGAATTAGGTCAGGAAGTTGGATGATAGGAGCACACCAATGGTGCATTTGGGAATAGAATCTGGCTCCAAGGCATACATGATGTATAACCCTATGACTGGCAGGATTGTGGTTAGCAGAGATGTAAAGTTCGAAGAAGGAGAGCCTTGGAAACGGGACACAAGTGATAATGACAAACCCAGCCAGAAGTATGCCAACTTTGGTGTTGATGTGTCATCCCCAGAACAAAAGAGAAACTATACGCATGAATCAGGGTCTGATCAAGAGTCTCAGAGTCCAAACAGAAGCATAGATAATGCATCTCCTATCCAAAATCATTTGAATATCCCTCAACACACCCCTGAGTCAGCTGATGTAGATGAGAATGTTCAAACATTTGGTGATAATTAGGACACAGGGGGTGAAAGAGAGGAGTTCACATCTAGTGTTGATCAAGTTCCTAGATCAACCTATGATGACACCCCTCCTAAGGGTTTTACAACTCTGAATGATGTGTTCAATAGAACATACGTTTTAAAGAAGATTCCTTTTGAACCTCCTAATTTCAATGAATCAGAGTTGTTGTTGCACATGAAAGAGCCAATAAACTATAAGCAGGCTAAGAACAACTCTGATTGGAGGAATGCTATGCAAGATGAACTTGATAGTATTGAAAGGAATGGAACTTGGAAGCTAGTTAACTGTCCTAAAGGGGTGAAGCCTATTGGTTTGAAATGGTTATTCAAACTTAAGAAGAATGCAGAAGGCAAAGTTACAAGGCACAAAGCCAGATTAGTTGTAAAGGGCTATGTGCAGAAGTATGGCATTGATTATGAAGAGGTGTTTGCCCATGTTGCAAGGTTGGAGACAGTTAGAGTAATTCTAGCATTAGCAGCTGTAAATAAGTGGAAAGTCCATCGTTTAGATGTCAAGACAGCATTCTTGAATGGAGAGTTAAAAGATGAAGTGTATGTAGATCAGTCGAGGGGTTTTGTGAAACCTGGTAAAGAGAAGATGGTGTGTAGACTCATTAAAGCCTTGTATGGCCTTAAGCAGGCTCCAAGGGCTTGGAATGAGAAGCTACATGATACACTAATAAAGTTTGGCTTTCAAAGGTGCCCACAAGAACATGCAGTGTACAAAAGAAAGTCAGATAAGGTTTCTTTGATAATTGGTGTGTATGTAGATGATATTATAGCAACTGGTTCTAATGAAGAGGTTGTTGATGATTTCAAAACCATGATGAAGTCTAGTTTTGAAATGACAGATCTTGGGTTGTTAAATTACTACTTGGGCATAGAGGTGAAACAAGTAGATGATGGGATTTTCTTGAATCAGTCTGGATATGCCAAGAAGATATTAGTAGACCAGAAAATGTAGGAATGTAACTCCACCAAAATACCTATGGATCCGGGATTGAAATTGGGAAAAGATGAGGATAGCGAACCAGTGAATGTGACATTGTATAGGAGAGTAATAGGCTGCTTGAGATACTTAACTCAAATTAGACCTGACTTGAGTTATACAGTTGGTATTGCGAGCAGGTTTATGGAATCTCCTAAGACTACACATTGGCAAGCCATTAAACACATTTTAAGGTACTTGAAAGGGACTTTGGATCATGGAATATGGTACAAGTATGGAGGTGTAGGGGAATTAGTGGGTTATAGTGATAGTTCACATCACCTACTAAATCACCTACTAAGGCTGATGGTAAAAGTACCACAGGGATGGTATTTTACTATGGAGGAGGACCAGTGAGTTGGGTGAGTCAGAAACAAGACACGGTAGCTCTGTCTTCTTGTGAAGCAGAGTTTATGGTTGCTACAGCCACTGCACAACAAGTTGTATGGCTCAAAGGTTTGTTGGAAGAATTGACTGGCATTAAGATGGGGCCTATTCTAATTCACGTGGATAATAAATCATCCATTCAACTTATGAAAAATCCATTGTTTCATGGAAGGTCTAAGCATATACATGTCAGATACCACTATATAAGAAGCTGTGTTGAAAAGGGTTTGGTGGTGGTGAGGCATATTAGTGGAGAAGAGCAAAAGGCTGATATTCTTACTAAGGCACTACCGAGAATCAAGTTTTCTGATATGAAAAACCTGCTGGGAGTAGGTGGAATAAAAGAATTAAGGGGGTGATTGTTAGTTTTAATTTTTTTTGTAATGTTTTGAGTTAAAACTTTGTTCGTAGTTTGTATAGATTGTATTGTGTAAGGACTAGTTAGGTAAATAGTTAGTTCTTTCTAACTACTATAAATAGATGATGTAGAATGTATTTGGTATTACTTGTCAATACACAATCTTTGAGTATCGTTATTTCTGTTAGTATCAGTTGTGTATGTTTTTGTGCTTGAGTTATGCGCACATGTGTGTTCTGTGGTGTGGCGGTTTAGGTGTTTAGTGCGTGTTTATGCTTCTGCGAATTTGGAGTGTATTGTATGAATGAATACATGGGGTTATGCTTGTGTTCGGGTATGGGCAGCAGGGTTCTCTTGGTGTGTTTGTGTTATCAGAAGGTGTTTCTATCTTGTATAATTATGATGGAGAGTTGTGCCTTTAGGGTCCATGCTTGTGTATTGTGTACGCATACTATATGTATTGCATGTGTGAGAGGATTTGATATTTAATGTGGAGTTGTATACTTGTGCAATTATATATATATATATATATATATATATATATATATATATATATATATA
>BJCO01002365.1:0-11604 GCA_018326465.1 Flaveria floridana
ATGTCTAAACAAGAAGCACACTCTGAAACGTAACACACAAGCCCACACGACCTCATGTGCTCGGATGAACACGAGCACCCGAAACCCTAGAAAACGCAGAAGTGAAATCGAGCAAGAAACGAGTCAAACAAGGTTATCTACCTGCTAGAAGTAAGTATTCACGATGATAACCAAGATTTGGCGGTGAAAAAGCAAGAAAAAGAGTGGTTTTGGTGCTAGATTGGTGAAGAAGGTGAAAAGAATAAGAAGATGAAGATGATGGTAAGAATGGGGGCTAGGGCTAGTTAAGGGGTATTTATACCCAGCTCTAGTTCCGCAAAATGACATGTTTAGTCCCCGTACCTTGCCCCCGGGTTCCCAAATTTTGTTTCGGTTGAAAACGTTATTAATTAGGCTTGTTTTATTAATGATAAAATGTTGTTAATAGTATTTGAAGCTTAAGAACGGTTTTATTCGTGACATTAATTTTATATATAAAAATGATGCGTTTAATGTTAACGGGGGCAATCTTAGATAACATTTTTAAGGTGATAACAACGCAAGTAACCATAGCACACACATAAGGATAGCCAAGCAAACAAATAAGCATAATATCACATAGATGGGTTATAAAGATGAGGGATGACCGACAACAAAAGTTAACAGGGCACGTCAATAGATGGACCTTTGGTGACGGATGTCACAATAAGTATTGGACAAGTCCAGATACTCTTTTGATGAGCACAACATCCTAAATTTCATCATATTTCCAAGACATAATTTTTCTTTCATCAGCTGATGCTGTGAGAGTTATTTTGTCATAGAGCTTGACAAAATTTGTGTTTTCCTTGATCATCTCTCTCACTTTATTTCCCTCTAGCCATAGCCTGTGAGGCGTGAACTATCTGGGTTCTTCAATTGAATGAAGCTCAGGAGGAGCTTGATGATATGTTGATAGAGAAGATGCAGGATGTGGTCTAAAGATCTGTAGCTTTAGTGCATTTGCCAGCATGTTCTTATATATCTCTTTAGTCATTTCTTTCATATGAGATACAGATCTTCCTGCATATGACCTGTAAGGTACTCTTGGATGACTCAACCATCTTTTAACCAGGGAGTAGGTCATCTTCTCTATTTGAGGATCCTTTGAAAATATATTCTGAAGCTCTTGTTTGTTTTTGATTTTCTTTTATCTTTTGTATGTTTGTTCTTTTTTCTTTTTCATGACTTCTAGAAAGTCTTTGAGCAAGTCTTTAACCTCAGATAGGTTAAGATGTATGAATGAGTCATAAGAAAATCCTCTGGTAGTTAACTCAGTTCCTATTAAGGTCTAAGGATCATCAGCAAAAGAGTTCTTGTATGTTTTGGATGTTCTCATTATCATCCCATTCTTCATCTTCTTCATCAAAATCACTCAGGATGATAATAGGCTCTTGTTACTGATCAACTTATTGGTCTATCTCTTCTTCTTTAAGAACAACAACCTTATATGTTATTTGTTTTGTTTCATTTTCATCTAATGTCTCAGTTTTAACTTTTAACAACTTAAGAGGTGGAGAATCAACTTCTTCTTGTTTTTTGAACCTGTTGTTTTCCCTTCTTTAGAGAAGCTAGATACAACCTCTTTCTCTTCCTCTCATAGGTCCTTAATTAAGGTTGTGATGATAATGAAGCTTGATCTTTGGATGGTTTGGATTGTTCTTTCAAAGATTCAACATATTTTTTATTAGTTCCTTTTGTTTCTCAGTGAGTGGATTCACAGGAATAATGTCTGTTCGAGCTGATTGGGTGTCTGGTGTATGAAAGTGCTGTCTGAGGATGGGTGAATAGTGTATATTCTCAAATGGATTTGACTCACTAATGATGTTATGAATGCACATTGAATGCTTGTACATTTAATGATGTTATGATGAATGTTATGCCAAATTAACTGATTATGCTTGTTTGCAACTGATTTTTGAAAATGTTTGAAAAGTTATAACACATTTCAACTTATATTGAATAATTTTAAAGATCAAGAATTAAATTGTGACTGTTTTTGGCATGAACATCATGACTGTGCATACATTCGATGAACACTTAATCAAATTACATCAAATCAATAGTCATTGCACGTTCGACTAGGATCATCTAACAAATATTCAGTGTTTGATTTGACTTAAAGCATCAAAAGATTCATATTTTGATTTCGGTTCAATATTTGACCTAGTTCGAGCAATGTTCGAATTAGAATCATAGAACAAGATGTTTTAATGAAAGTTTGATGATTAAAATCATGTTGTTATGCCTAACTGATCGTGAATCAGAAGAAAAATCAAATATATTTTAGGTTTAAAATCAAACAGGGGTTTAAGGATTTAGTGGGATGTTTGAACATTTAAAATTTTTGATTCTCTCTCTCACTCGTGATGAATGAAAAAATCACAAGTGTAGAACTATATATACAACGGACAAAAAGAACGTCCGCTATGCATACAGTTTGAATGTTTGTTGTGCGAATAGTTTTAAACTCAAATTTAATTTTAAGTTGTTCGCTGTGAGTTACACATGCGCTGTGTATAGTGCATCCACTATACAATTTTGTTTGTTTTAAAATTATGTTTGTTTTGAAATGATTTCTTCCGAGAACAAATGTTTGATAAACTCTTCTTCCGAAGCAAAATTTGTTTGTTTTTCTTCCAAAGGAAATGTTTGATAATATTTTCTTTTGTTTTTTTTTCTTCCAAAGGAAATGTTTGATAATATTTTCTTTCGAAGAAAAATTTTGTTTGTTTTTCTTCTGAAGGAAATGTTTGATAATATTTTCTTCCGAAGCAAAATTTTGTTTGTTTTTCTTTCCGAAGTAAAATTTTATTTATTTTCCTTCCAAAGTATGTTTGTTAAAAATTCTCTTCCAAAGCATGTTTAATTTCTTCCGAAGGAAAATTCTCTTCCGAAGCATGTTTGATTTTCTTCCGAATGAAAATTCTCTTCCGAAGCACGTTTGATTTTCTTCCGAAAGAAAATTTGTTTGTTGACACTTGTTTAAGTCAAAATGTTTGTTTAAATGTATGTTAAAACTTTTTTAAAATTTTAACATGATCAATATATAGATGTTAAAATATCACTCATAAGCAGTATTGTGCAATAAAGTGCATATGTATGTCTGTCAAACTGCTATGTTTGAGTGCTTGATTGACTTGGCTTATTAAAAAATTATATGATTGTGCGCATTTTTTGCTGACTTTGATATTTTCATGTTTATTTTCTCCCCCTAAATTTTTTGCATATTTTATAATAAAATTATAAACAAACAAACAAACAAACAAACCCAGTATCTCCCACTCAAGAGCAGGGTCTGGGGGGGGTAAGCGGTGGCAAGTCTTTCCTCTATCCAGATAGGTAGAGAGACTGCTTCCAGAGAGACCCCCGGCTTATAATAAAATTATAAAATGATAAAAAATTTGAATTGGTTATGAAAAATTTGTAAAGTCCAAAATGATTGTATGTAGGATATTCTTGGTTAGAGAGATATAACATCATCTAACATAGAGTGAATGTATTGATTGCTTGGACACGAATCATGTGTAATGACAGGAGATCATACTAGACATAAATTTTCATTTAGTGTTTTGAATGATTTTAAGAATAGACATATACTAATACAATGTTGATTGTAGATATTGTTGTCCACTTAAACTCATGCATGGTATTAATGATTGATTGAAACAGTAAGTGATTTATCATGTTTTATGTGTATTGATATGATTTGTATGTACCCCACACCTGATTGTATATTAAGATCAATCTTCCTCAAAATATACTATAAAGCACTTGCAATACTTATGACCTAGTTACTTAGGAGTATAAATACTCAATTTTGATCCTTATTGTTTGATACATATTGGGGTTCTTTTCTCTTTACTTTGGAAGGTGATCCACTTTGAGATTCTTTTGAGTCATTTACTAGGAATGTAGTCTAAGAGACTTTATTGATTATTCATCCATAAAGGATGTGTTCCCTTTAGGAATCTTTTTGGATCATGATTTAGGTCATTCAGGTTTATGCTTAGCATAACAAAGAATGCCTGAGTGTACTCCAGGTTTATGATAATCATAACAAAAGAGACACTTGTATGATTGAGAAATTTATAAACTGTTTCACTTGGTGTATAGCAGTTACTTTACAAGCAATTTATATTGGATAGATCAATACTTACCATAAACCAAGATAGGTGTTTTCTATACCACACAATCATGAGACTTTAGTTCTTCACTGTTGTATGTGATGTTATGTGTCCCATGCTGAGCCTATCCACGCATCAAACAAAAATTTTATCAGTCTTTTTTAGTGGAAAATGACTCAAGTGAAGAAGTCAGCTAGTGTACTATCATATCTCATGTGGTGTGATGTATGATTCATGTTATTTGGAAAACATGAATGTTTGTTTGATAACTTGATTTTTAAAGATTGTATGTTGGATAAGAGACTTGGACTTTGATAAGCTTGTGTGATGTTAATGTTCAAAACATTACTTGTTTGATTCATAGTTGATCATATCAAGTGACTGAACCAGAAATTCAAATATTGTTAATCAAATGGTTTTATAAAAAGGTCAACCAATTGATTGTCTGTATGAACCTTGATCAACTTCATCATACCCTTTTCTAAGCAATCTCTCAAAAAGTGATATCTGATGTCTATATGTTTCATTTTTGAATGTTAAACAGGATTGTCAGTGATAAACATGGCAACAGAATTGTCTATGTGTATGGGTGTTTTAAGAAAATTAAATCCATAATCAAGCATTTTGTTTTGAATCCAAAGCACTTGAGAACAACATGCAGAAGCAGCTATATATTCGGCTTCAGCTGTTGACACAGACACATTTGTTTGTTTCTTGCACTGCTAGGAGATCAATCTTGATCCAACAAAATGACATCCTCCTGTTGTGGATATTCTGTTTTGATTGCATCCACCATAATCACTGTCTATGTATGCATATAAAGAGAAATCTCCATTTTGGGGATACCACAAACCAAGTGCTGGTTTGTCTTTTAAGTATCTAAAGATTCTTTTTACTGCATTGATGTGTGATTCTTTTGGATCTGCTTGGTATCTGGCACACATGCAAACCGCATACATGATGTCTGGTCTGCTTGTTGTTAGGTACATTAGGGAGCCTATCATAGATCTGTAGAGCTTCTGATCAACTGATGTGCCATCTGGATCTGGTCCAAACTTCAGTCCAGTTGCACATGGTGTTTTTCTTGATGTGCAATCAGACATGTTGTATTTATTTAATATCTGATTGACATACTTGTTCTGATTGATAAAAATTCCTTCAATAGATTGCTGACTTGAAGACCAAGGAAGAATGTAAGTTCTCCACTTGAACTCATTTGGAATTTTGACTGCATAAGAGTTTCAAACTCTCTATAAAGTTGGATTTTTAAGGAGCCAAAATGATGTCATCCACATAGACTTGAACCACTAACAAGTCTTGTCCTTTTCTTTTAAGGAACAATGTATGATCAATCTTTCCTCTTATGTACCCATTCTGTATTGGAAACTTAGGTAAAGTTTCATACCACTTCCTAGATGCTTGATGAAGACCATACAAAGCTTTATCTAACTTATAGACTCTGTGAGGAAAGTCTGGGTCTTCGAAGCCTGGTGGTTCACCAACATATACATTTTCATCTATCTTTCCATAGAAGAATGCAGATTTGACATCCATTTGGAAGACAGTGAAATTCTTGGAGGAGGCATATGCAAGGAATACTCTAATTGCCTCTATTCTAGCAACAGGAGCAAAGACATCTTCATAATCAATGCCTTCCTCTTAAGTGTAGTATTGGGCAATAAGCCTTGTTTTGTTTTTTTATGACAATCCCACTATCACCTGCCTTGTTTCTGAATAGCCATCTTATGCCAATGGCATATTGACCTTTAGGTAGATCAACCAACTTCCATACCTCTTGCATTCTGAATTGTTGTAATTCCTCTTACATTGCTTCTATCCAACTATTATCTTTGAGTGCTTCTGTTATGTTTTTGGGTACAATTAGAGATATGTAACCCCCAAAATCTCTAAGGAAGAAGGCTGGACAAGTTTTCATGTGAAAGGAAGGAACAGATGTTCTCGCGTGAAAATTAATGGGGAAAGATATTACCGCGCGAACAGAAGGTTCTCCCGTGAATAGGAGTTCTTGCGCGAAAGGATGTTTTCGCGAGAACTTCTTGTGAAAAGTGTACTGGGTATTAATAGCCGAGAACACCCAGCCAGACTCTAGTTTATGTGAGAAGTACGATTTTTTTTGAAAATAGGTTAATTTTTAAAAAATGGTTGACATGGAGGGTTTCTCTTGAAAAAAATGGGAAAAAAGGGTACCCATTATTGTGGTTGGCGGGTTCTGCAAGGTTTTCACGGGTTCCACAGAACCCGCCATTATGGTAGGCGGGTAGTACAACAGTCACAGAACCCGCCATCAGTGGCGGCGGGTAGTACACCAATCCCATAACCCGCCAGTGTAGTGGACGAGTTCTGGCCCACATTGAACACCAGCCACTCACTTTACCAACCTCTGCATTTACTCCGTTTTCATTCACATTTCATCCGCACAACACCAACTACCACTTTTAATCGACCTTATATATTTAGTTTTCATTCACATTTCATCCGCATAACACCATCTACCATGTTTAATCACCCTTATAATTCTCAATTGAGTTCATTATAAAACATAATAACTTACAGTATTTCTTGAACTTATTTTCTATAGTTGTATTGGGGTGGTGATGTTTCCTTTATGAATGGAAATACTATGTGCGATGCTTCAACCTGGAAGTACCACTGTTATTCTTCACCAAAGAATGTCATCGTGTCATGTCTTGATTTCATGTACAGCCATCTTCAAGTTAAAAGAGAGTATTATAAATTGAAATTCAATTATTTTACACGTATGGTATGCTTTCTCAAGCTTGTGAAATTTTTAACGATGCAAGTCTTGAGATATTATATCATTTGGCAGATCGTATTGAAAATTTGCATGGAAATATTCATGTTATTTTCCATCGAATACCATCCGTCCAACAATCTAATTGTATGGTTCCGGTACGCGAATTTTCTGTATCAGAGGCACCTGAACAAACAATTACAACCTATCAGGGCAATGTAACTTCAACTGATCATCAAGCCGGTCCGTCATGCAACTTCAACCCGAAATATTTTACAACTCAACAATCACAACGTTGATGTCAATGACGATGACAACGAAGGATTTGATAACTCGGATGATGATATATCGCAAGATACTGAATCGGTTCCATCATGTGATGAATCAACTGACGATGAAGACGTGTACGGAATTGCAGACCACAACAACTTTGTGGCTAATCCAGCAGTATCCTATGAGGATGTGAACTATTCTGAAGATCCGCAACAATTACGAGGTTATTAGGCTGCTGATTTTGATGATGAAGACCATATGGATATATGGAATGAGGATTCAAAAGAAATTCATGTTGGTATGTATTTTAGATCAAAAGCTAAACTCAAGTATGCGGTGCAGCTATGGAATATTACACGTAATGGGGAACCTTTTGTGGTTGAAAGTAAAGCTACAACTTATAGAGCAAAATGGTACACCACCAACCCTGAGTACAAAAGTGATCTTCCCACTGGTCCTCTATGTAGTTGGTTTGTGTATGCTACTAAACCCACCCATCATACCATGTGGCGAATTTCAAGATGGGTGAATGCACATAACTGCTTTGGTAGTGTCGTTGGCAACAATATAGAGGGTTGAAATCGTGAAATATTGTAACTTGGATCATCTGCTTTGTTTGCCAACATGTTACTTTTCCCATCAAACAAATTCAAGCACATATAAAAGACACCCTCAATGTTAACCATATCATATAACAAGGCGTGGCGTGCTCGAAAGGCTGCTATTAATAATATTTATGGTACTTGGGATAGTAATTTTGAAGAATTACCTAAGTATATCTACGCATTACAACAAAAGAACCATACTATCATGGAATGGTTACATGATGCAGCCAGTTCTACACAATGCTATACGTTTAAATACGTGTTCTGGGCATTTGGTCCGATAATCAAGACATTCAAGCATTCTCAGCCTGTTATATGTCTTGACAGGACCTTCTTGAAATGATCCTACCATGCTAAAATCTTGATTGTTGTTACCAGAAATGCAAACAACTACGAAGTACCGGTAGCATATGCAATTATGGATGAAGAGACAACTGAAAGTTGGAGTTGGTTTTTGCAGCAGTTTTGGTCTCACATTGGAGTTACTCATAACCTTGTGGGTACGGGGGAAAAATTGTGTGTTGTCTCCGATAGACACAAAGGAATCATGAACGCAATGAACTCCCTTGAAGACCTGAAATCCCACACGGTTCATCGTTTTTGTCTCCGACATGTTCGTAGCAACTTTATGCATAATTCAAGGTTTCCAGTTTGAAAACGTTTGTTGGTTAATCGGCAGTGCCACCCAACAAAGGAACTATGACTACTTTGTCAGTTAAATGGAAAGGGATAATCCGGAAGCATGAATTATTTAAAAGCCATTAAATAAAGAAGATGGACGCTTCTATATGACAAAAACCAACGTCGTTGGGGTAACCTAACGACAAACATTTTTGAAAGGTTTAACACGTTTCGAGGGGTAAGACTTATGCCAATAAAGGCTGTTAATAATTGCACATTTGAGAAAACCGTTGAGCAATTCAAAATCCATAATGAGATTGCAACAACTTCCAACACACCGTTACCACCTCGCATGTGGCGTCTATTTCATGGTCATGATATCACTTCATAGGAACATGTGATAACGGAGTTTGATTACAGAGAGGCAAGGTATAGGGTTATGTCAAAGCTACATACAAATGAAGTGGGTGGAAATGATTATACTATGGAATTCACAGAAAGAACCTGTACATGTGGTAGTGGCAAATACAAAGATTCCCATGCTCACATGCAATTGGGGTATGTCGACAGAGAGGTTTATATCCTCTTACTACTGTGCACCAGGTATATACTACTACAGTTTATCAGGAACAATATAAAGGGAATTTTAACCCGCTTCATTACCCTGATTATTGGACGGACCCAGGTTGGAGGATTATATTAGAGGAGGTCCATCAAAGATTACCACGAAACGAGGTAGGCAACGCACCCGTAGGATACATAATGAAATGGATGTTCGTTGTCATCCAGATGAACATGTTATACGTAGATGTTCAATATGTAGACAGACGGGTCACAACATAAATACGTGTCCAAACTCACATCCATGATTTTTTGCTTTATGTTTTTTAAGAACTATTATTGTGTGTATTTTTATTGAAGTCAATAAAGTTGTATCTTTTTTATTTGTTAGTGGAACCCCTCGTAAGTTGTATCATCTCAAATCCTCCTATATATATCACACCTTCTAACTCATTTCTCTTCACTCTTTTCCTCATTTTCATATCAAAACTCTTCATCCAATATTATGGATTCATCTTCATCTGCTTCATCCAACACCAAAAACTCTTCATCTTCTACCATTGTCAATGATTCTTCTGCTTCAACTGCTAACAAAGGTTTGATAAGTTTTTGTTCCGGTGAGAACTGCTTCCGTTGCGGTGGTAAAATAGAGTATCGGTATTTTTTCAAGACCGATACGTTAATATGTGTAAGATTATATTATAAACTTCGACTTTTTATCTTTTGGTTATTTACTAAAATGTTTGAATATTCTATCTATTTTTAATTCTATAGACATCGTGTGACCGTCCTTAACCAGATAAAGAACCGGTGATGAACCCAGAGCTGATACCGTAGATGAACCTAGAGAAAAATAAAGACCCAGAAGTGTTGAAAAGTGCTTATGTTTATGACAGTCCCGGAAAACAAGTAGAAATAACACACAACTTTAATCCCTATCCAGGGGAGCACTCATCAGATTCAGAATACTCAAATAAAGATTGTCGTTCGAAATAGTTTTGTATTTGTGTTCAGTATTAGTAAAATCATGCTTATATGTTTTTATTTGTTGGTTGTTTATAAATCAAAACATAATTACTAAAGTAAACAATAGATGAAAAATAACAAAACATTCCATATCATTTTTTTCATTAATTTATATTATATTTGTGTAGGTTGGGTAGGAATAGGAGCATCAGAATCTTTGTCAATTAACTCATTTAGGTCAAACGAACATGGTGATGCATTTGAAAACCGCACAGCATCTGGAAACGTCTGTTGAAACTGAGGGATATATTGTAATGGCTCAGACTATTGAAACGGGTTTAAAAAATTGGCTTAAGGGGATGCGTAAGTATTTGATGTATCCCCCTCCTCATAATTTTGGGTACCCATTTCAAACGGGGTGTTTGATGTTCGACCATAAAAAAATATGGGTTACCCATGTCGCTAAATTGTTGGTATGAAGAGCATAAATATGATGATTCAAACTGAGAATTCCCTCCGTGAAAGTCTTGCCCTCCCATATCCTACTGTTTCTCATTTTCTACAACAGCCTGACCACCAACCCTCCCTCAGCCCCCACCCCTACTATGTAAACGTTACGGGACAGGTGGAAGTTGAATCTCAACTAGATTTTGCATCATATGTGTAGGTAGATAGCCTCCGTGATTAGCATGTGCAAACTCCATATAACGACTAGCCATGTCCGTACCCATTTCATCTCCTGACCTTTCATAAAATTGGCTCATTTCTTCCATCTACAATTAAACTATGGTAGTAATAATAATAATAATAATAATAATAATAATAATAATAATAATAATAATAATAATAATAATACCATCATTGTCATTCTTTGCCCTTTGTTTTAAAACCCATGCGGGTTTAGGTCTTGATGGCTTGGGTTCGTTACATATGTAATGGTATGATCTATATATCACCTCATGTATGATTTGGACGCAACTGTCATATCTGTGTAACTACCATTCACAAGAGTATCATGTCTCGACTCCCATGCTTGTACATAAAAATTATGCTTTTCTTTCCAATCACTACTTCTTCCACCTCTACGAGCAGTGGAATGGAGTCAGAAATGTTCCTCCCGTGTTAGTAGTACACTTGTTGGGATTGGTTGAGCCATACCAAATTGTCGTAAAACCCTGCAAGCACAGTGGTGCTCAACGTATTCCCAACAGATGAGATATGTGTCACTCCTCCAGCACGTATGACCATTTGTATAAACTTCAGGTAAATATTGGATAATATGATCATAAGCCCTCCAGTGAAACTAAAATAAAAAACATATAATTAAATTTATAACACCATGTAGTAACTAATTTTTAAAAAATATATGATTAAAAAGTTGCAGGATCGAAATAAGGGTCACTCAACAGATGGTTTTTCTCTCAAACTCACCTTGGATCAACACTCAGCAAGTAGTCTATAAAGAGTTGATCACAATATACCAAGTAACAGGCAGTAAGAAAATAAACACAGCAAGTACATTTTCAAGGTACTTTTATATATTGCTTCTCAACTCAAAGGATTACAAGACACTTGGACTCAAATCACTTTTCTAAAGAGTTACAAGGAGAAGATATATATAATACTACCTACAGCCGGGTATACTTTGATACCAGCTGGA